>CAUYPK010101217.1:0-27373 GCA_963574355.1 Loris lydekkerianus | reverse complement strand
ATGTATCTGCAAATAAAATTGCAACACCTGCTTTTTTCTGATTACCATTTGCCTGAAACATGGATGACCATCCTTTCACCTTGAGTCTAAATCTGTCTTTTAAGTTAAGATGCGATTTTTGTATGCATACAATATCTGGCCTGAGTTTTTGTATCCAGTCAGCTAACCTGTGCCTCTTTAGAGGACAGTTTAAGCCATTCACATTGATGGAGAATATTGATAAGTCTTGTAGGGTTTTCTCTTTGCTGATTTGAATACACTTTATTTCTTTTCCTTGCCTGATTGCTTTGGCTAGAACTTCCAGAACTATGTTGAATAGAAGTGGTCACAGTGGGCATCCTTGTCTTATTCCAGTTCTTAGGGGGAATATTTTCAAAATTTTCCTATTCAGCACAGTATTGGCTATAGGTTTGTCATATATGGCTTTTATAACTTTAAGATCTATTTCTTCTATGGCTAGATTGTTGAGGGTTTTTGACATGAAATGGTGCTGAATTTTGTTGAATATTTTCTGCATCTATTGAGATGATCATTTGGTCTTTGTTTTTGCTTCTGTTTATATGGTGAATTACATTTATTGATTTACATATATTGAACCATCCTTGCATCCCTGGGATGAAGCCCACTTGGTCATGGTGAATTATTTTTTATGTGGTTTTGAACTCAGCTTGCAAGTATTTTATTGAATCTTTTTGCAGCTATATTCATAAGGGAGATGGGTCTGTAGTTTTATTTTTTTTAATTGTGTCATTTACTTGGTATCAAAGTAAAACTGCCTCCATGGAAAGAGTTGGGAGAATTCCCTCCTTCCCTATGTTATGGAACAACTTTTGCAATATGGGTACCAGCTCTCTGTAGATCTGGTATAATTTGGCTATGTATCCATCTGGTCTAGGGCTTTCTTTTGTTGTTGAAAGATTTTTTATTACAACTTCAATTGCCTCGTTTGTTACTGGTGTATTCAGGATTTCTATTTCTTCCTGATTGAGTCTTGGGAGGTTGTATCCCAAAATTTGTTCATTTTCTCCATGTTTTCTCATTTATGTATGTAGAGACTTTTATAGTATTCATGAATGATGTTTTGCATTTTTGTGGTATTACTTGTAATGTTTTGTTTTTCATATGTGATTGAGCTTATTTGGGTTCTTTCTCTTCTATACCAATTTATCAAGTGGTCTGTCAGTTTTGTCTTTTCAAAGAAAAAAATTTTTGTTTCATTGATTTTCTGCATTTTTTTATGTTAAAAATTTTTAATTATTAGCAGATTTGTGTTTAAAAGTGATACTATTGATCATCCAAGCTCATAAACATACAAGAAACATAAGTCAAGTAACAAATTCATAAGCATTTACATTAGAGAAGGTCAAAGGGCCTTGTAAATAATCCATATTTTATTCATTTTATTTGATCTGCTCTTTTTTCCTTATATAAACAAATGATAGGGCAATTTAATTCAGTGAGAGTAGCAAATGCTGATCTTTTTTTAAAAATTTATTTATTTTTATTGTTAAATCATAGCTGTGTACATTAGTGTAATGAAGGGGTACAATGTGAGGCTTTCACATACAATCTGAAGTATTCTCATCAGATTTTTTGCATTATTTTTTAATTTTCCATTTTCATTTAGTTCTACTCCGACCTTTGTTGTTTATTTTCTTTTGCTGTTTTTGGGTTTATTCTTGTTCTTTGAGATGTGAACTTTGTTAATTTGTGATCTTTCTGTCTTTTTGATGTAGTCATTTAAGGATATAAATTTTCCTCTGAGGAATGCTTTTTTGAGTCCCATAGATTTTGATAGTTTGTGTCACCTTTATTATTCAGTTCAAAGATTTTTTTTTCTACTTTAATTTCATTCTTAACACAAAAATCTTCCACAGCTGGTTGTTTAATTTTCATGAGTTTGTGTATAATTGAGTCTTTCTCTTGGAATTGATTTCTAGTTTTACTCCACTGTGTTCTGAGATGATACATGGTATGATTTTGATTTTATTTTAATTTGCTGAGTCCTATTTTGTGGCCTAACATATAATTAGTCTTGAAGAATGTCCAATGTGCTGCTGCACAAAATGTATATTCTGTACTTTGGGGATAGAACGTTGTGTAAATGTCTGCTAGGTCCATTTGCTAGACCATTTGCTTAGAGTCTGGTTTAGGTACAGTGTTTCTTCATTTGTTTTCTGCTGTGATAATTTTTCCAGCTGTGACAGTAGGGTTTTGGTCTCCCCTGCAATTGCAATTCTGCAATTTATTTTTCTTAATTCTAATAAAATTTGCTTTATGTATCTGGGAACTTCACTGTGTTAGGTACATATATATTTAGAACTGTTCTGTCTTATTGTTGAATTGCTCTCTTTACCATTATATAATGACCCTCATTGCCTTTCTTAACCTTTGTTGATTTAAAGTCAATTCTATCTGATGTGGATATTATTATGCTTGCTGTCTCTGTGTTTCATTTGTGTGGAATATTTTTTCCATCTTTTCACCTTGAGTCTGTGTGTATCCTTATGGTTTGGATGTGTTTCCTGGAGAGAGGATATACTGTGGTTGTGTCTTTTCATTCATTCAGCCAGCCTATGTCTTTGAGTTGTTCTTTTAAATTATTAACATTAAGAGATAGAGTTGATACGTGGGATGCTGTTCTGTTCATCCTGTTGGGTGGTACCATGTTGCTTTGTTTCCCCTGTTGTGCTATTGTTTCATAATTTTGATGGGGAGTAATTTTACACCTGTAGATATCAATTGTGCTAATTCATATATAATGCAGTTCTGAGTATCTTCTGCAGAACAAATCTGGTCATGGCAAATTCCCTCAATGTTTCCTTGTCTGGAAAAGATTTAATTCCCCCATCAAATTTGAAAGTTAATTTTGAAGGATATAAAAGTGTAGGCTGGCAGTTGTTCTGTTTAAGATGATTGAAGATGGGGCCCCACCTCCTTCTGGCTTATAAGGTTTCTCTTGAGAAGTCTGCTGTTAGCATGATGGATTTCCTTTACTTATTTCTTTCCTCTAGTTGCTTGTAGAATTTTCTCCTTTATTTTGACTTTGGCCATGTTAACTACTATATGTCAGAGATGTCTTGTATGCTTTAAATCTTCCTGGAGTTCAATGACCATTTTGTGTCTGGATATCTGGATGTTTGGCAATAAAAGGAAGGTTGTCTTCAATAATTTCCTCAAATGGATTTTTCATGCTTTTAACTCTTCTCTCCCTCAGGGATACCTGTAATCTGTATGTTAGTTTGCTTTACAATGTCCCATACCTCTCTAGAGATTGCTCTGCCTTTTTTGTTCTCTTCTCTGACTTTTTAAATGATCACATTAGCTAAGAGTCTTACTTTTAAGCTCTGAGATTCTATCTTCTCCTTTGTTTAATCTATTGCTGATGCTCTCTGTTCTGTTTAAATTCCCTAAGCAATTTTTTTCATTTCTTTAAGTTTTATTATATCCTTTTTTATGTTGTCTGGCTCTTTAATAATTTTTTCATTAATTCCCTAAAATATTTTTTTGCTTCTTTTTGTTGGTTTTCAACTTTCTTTTCAATTCCATTTATCTTATCTTCCATCCATATTCAGAATTTTATTTCTGTCATTTCAGCAATTTCCTTATTGATATGGAATTCACTACTGTAGCTCCATTGTGATCTCTTAGGGCTGTTGAACATTTTTTTTTTTTTTTAATATTGCCATGGGTTTTTTTTGTTTGTTTGATTTTTGGCTGGTATCTTCTCATCTGGCTTCTCTTATCTCATCTGTGGATTAATAGGATTGCAGGGCATTTGTTTTCCTCTGCTGGAAACTCTCTTATTGAGATTTCAGAGTTGAATGTAGGCCCAAAGACACTACTTAGGAAAAGGGGAGGTTCCTAGACAGAGCGTTTGTGACCTACCCTTGAATGTTGACCTGTTTGTGAAGGAGGAAGTACACTGAGAACCTATAGAACAGTTGTTGTGTTTTGATCCATTCCCCTGTGATTGCCTCAGTTTCAGCCAGTACTGGATGATCTTTATGTAGGGTAGAGGGCTGTTCCCAAGCTTGTTGTTAGGAATTTGAGTTGGGGTCTGGCTATGACTCCCTCCACCATGGCTGCTGCTGTGAGAGATTTCTCTGCCTGGTGTCACCCAGTGTAGGTGACAGTGGCAGCAGGATGGGTTTATTTAGGCAGTGGTAATGGATGACCAGGCTGTGGGCATTTGCATGAACCAGGTTTAGAGGAAATGTATGCTAAGGCTGCGGAGGGGGCGGTGTCTCAGGTGAAATATTAGATCTTAGAGAGGTTCTGCCAGCCCAGAATCAGTGGTGGAGACTCAGTAGTAGTGTCTTTGGGCCTAGGTTCAACTCTGAAATCTCAAGAGTGGTGTCACAAGTACAGAGGGGGCCCTGGAGCTACAGGGCAGAGCCTCAGGTTTGGGTGCAGTGACAGCTTAGGAGCCAGACCTGAGGATTATGGGGGCAGAGCTGTACTAATTCAGTGCTGTTCCAAGTGTGGTGACTGTTGATCTCAGGATGGCATCTGGTGCAGAAATCTACAATTGACATCCCCCAATCTCTGCTGTTCCAGCTTTCCAGTGTAATGTCTCTATTCAACTCTGAGAAGCTCCCCTATCAGCCCTGAATTCTGCAGTAGAGGAAGGGGGCACCTCACTGTTCGGTCTAACAGCTACTTTTATATCTCTCCTACAAAGAAATGCTCTCTCAGGTTGGTTCTATTCTGTTGTCTTCCCATCACCCCAGGAGTATGAATTGTATTCATACCCTCACCTTAATCTCTGAGGTGATAAGTATGAGTAGGAATTTGTCATGCCCTTTTTGATTGAGTCAGTAGATGCTATAATGAGCTGTACAGTTAGTTTTTCTCCCTGTCAGTAGTTGATGCTTTCAGGAAAGAGCCAATAGAAGACATATTCTTTCGTGTCTATAATAGTCTGTAGCCCTTCTGGAAAAGCACTTGAATGCCCCAGGCAGTGTGAGTGGCTCTGTAGCTCCCAGGGTGGAGGAGTGGGGTTGACAGGATTAAGTTGGGCAAGCCCAGAAGCCTCTGCAAAGTCTCCACATGGCTCAAAGTTCATTTTTCATGATCCCAAGGAAAGCTGCTAGGAGAGGAGATGATGCAGCCTCTCCAAACTGGAAAGACTGCTTGGTGAGGAAGGGGCCTTCTATTATTCATGATCTGGCTATTGGGACTAAGCTCTGCCCCTCCCCCTCTATTCCTGACTTGAGAGTTTCCCTGCAGTGTCTGGTTACAATGAGGCACTTGAATATGCTGCATTTGGCAGCAGTGGTGCTTCAGGCTGTGAAATTTCCTGCCAGGGGTCCTGCACTAGCATGACAGCATCACTTTCCTGTGGAGGATAGGTGCACCCCAGCTTTGACCCACACTGCACTCTACTATCAGTTCTGCTCAGGTGGGCTCCCTTGTCTCTCCCAAGTCCAGCCCTTAAAGCTCCCCCTTGTTCTTCCAGCAACCCGTTCAAGTCCTGTGGGTATGGTATCCAATCTGTGTGTCTGACCTGCTGGTATATGGCTCAAGGGAGTGCTGTTGAACAGACCAGGCACTCCAGTGTCCACTACAGGTACTCCAGGAGAAAGATTTGGACCCCACTCTCTGTGGTGACCTCAGACTGGAGGACACACCAGGAGAGGAGAGATGGCCACTACTGAACATCTATCTCTGCTCAATCTGCCCTTTGTGGGCAGGTCCGGGGAGGGAGGAAAGTGTCTGAATAGAAATGAGCCAAGACCCTGGCTCCTCTGGTACCTTTTCCCTAGAAGGAAGCCCACACAAAAAGTCCAAGCTCTGGGATCACACAAGTTATATATCACATATAATTCAATGGTTGCAGCTGTACTTGAGGCTGTAACAGTGGAAAAGCTTCCAAGCAACTTGATAGTCCACTGATTACCAAAGACAAGTGGGAAGGGCTGGGCACAGTGGCTCACGCCTGTAATACTAGCACTCAGTGAGGTCAAGGCAGGTGGATTGCTTGAACTCATGAGTTCAAGACCAGCCTTAGCAAGAGTGAGGCCCTGTTTCTACTGAAAATGGAAAACTGAGGCAAGAGGATTTCTTGAGCCCAAGAATTGGAGGTTGCTATAAGCTATGATGATGCCATGGCACTTTACTCAGGGCAACAGCTTGAGACCATGTCTTACACACACACACATACACACAAAAGATGACTAGGAAGGAGAAATGGACTCCTACCCCTTCAATGGCTCTGAGCCTCTATGGGTTTGATCTGCACCAATATATTTTTTACCATTTTTGTCTTCCTATTTTTTTTTTCATTATTTCCCTCTGTGAAGTCCCTGGCAGGCTCCAGCATGTCTTCCTTTGAACTATAGCAGAGTTGTACCTTTCCCCCCTTTTCCTTTATCCTAAAACCCTCCTTCCCTCCTGGACTATCCAGCAAACAATGTCCCTAGTCAACCATTGTGTTTGGAATCTGGAGTATCTTTTTTCATCTTTTCACTTCAATCTGTTTATGTCTTCAGATCCAAAGTGTATTGTAGACAGCATATAGTTTGATCATATTTTTTAAAATCCACTTTGTCAACCTCTGTCTTTTGTTTGGGGAATTAAATCTACTTGCATTTAAAGAATTACTTCAATAAAGCAAGGGGATTGTCAAAGGCTATATATTATGAGTTTTGTAATTATCTTAATGCTGTGACAGAACAGGAAATGTGATAACACAAAATAGTAGAGACTTTGACATATTCCCCACAAACCTGTCATTGTGGATTACTTTAAGAGAAAGTTGATCACCATGGTAAAGAGGCAATGGATCCTATTTGTCTATCATGGACGTTGGTCCATTTCTTTACCTTTACATATTCTGTGTCTCTAAAATGTATGCATTCTATATCACATTTATAGTCTGTGTCTGTAAAGTGTATATATTCTATATCACATTTATAATCTATGCTTTATGCTATATAATGACCTTTATAGGCAAAAGGAAATTATTTAGATGAATGCAAGCCTTTCTGAGGCTGTCTTCCAGCTCTTAATCAAATGTATTTTTTAAATGAGATGTCTATAAATGGGGAGTGAAAAGAAGGAGAATGTCTATATTTTTATGATTGTTCTTGTTTTCAGGGCCAGAGGATAATATATTATTATACTTTTCTGTAATTTTAAAGGAAACAAATTAAAACTTAGATTGTTCTGTAATGTTATATGTTTCCAAAGAAACTTAGAAAAAAGGGTAAATGGAGTTTTAAAGGCTGAAATGAAAGAATGCTAATATTCCCTAAAGAGATATGTATTTACAGACCATGTCCCTTTATTCATACAGTGAAGGTAATGAACGTGTACTATGTACTAGGCAGTATGCTGAAGATAAGGTATAAAAAAGATAATATATTTTCTTCTTTCAGGAATTCTACTTTAGTAAATATAAACCTAAATGTATAATTACAATGCAGTATAGTGAAGATTATGTTTCTAACTAGTCTTTTATTAACCTAAAGCTATAGACAAAAATAATAAATGCTATTGGAACTTAAGGTGGAAATTACCCCACTTTGGGGAGCCAAAGAGGCTTCCCAGAAAAGATGTTATTTTATGGATAAAGTAGACATATGAATTTCTTATTTTCCTTCCAAAAAAGGAAAACAATTATAAAACATAGAAAACAATAAAGCAAAACAAATATAGCAAAAATATTATAAGAGAATAACAGTCAAAGTAAAAAGCAAACTCAAACATGGTATGATTATAACTAATGATGTCTAAGAAAAGGTCATTTGTTTGACAGAGTGTTTGGTTCACTTGATCCCTCTCCTTTGGATGGCACAAATGCCATGACTTTGAATTTGTGAAGAATAAAATATAATCTTGGCACACTGCTCTAGCTCTGCAATGAACACTTTTGCATGTCATATTAATCTACTTTGATTAGTTTTTATTCTTTTCTTAACTAACTCCTCATCTTCAAGTTAAAATAGAATCCATACCCCCAAATCAATAATTTCAGTATAACATATTGTTTAGAGTTCCCTAAATAACGAAAACTAATAAAATTAAGGTGAATTATCTCTGGAAAGCAGGACCCTGGGGGGAAGAAGGAAGGAAGATTGAGACTAGGATAATCATTAAAAATTTGAAACCACTCCTGTAATATTTGACTTTTTATACTATACGTGTCTTACTAGAGTTTTTTAAAAAAGGATTTATTAAAACTCTAAAGTAGTTTATCAAATTAGTTCAATGTAGAGGAACGTAATTATTCAAAATGACTACACTTAGCAATGTGAAACTATAGGTCCAATGAGTAGTTTCATTTTCCTCTTTGCGTTTCTGATATCCTGTGCAGTGCTCAGCAAGTCCCTCCCTATGCCATGTGGTCTTATGTTTTTAGCCTTTTCCAGTTACATCACCATTTTTGGTCACCTGTCCCATTTTTTTTCTACCAAGCTGAGGCAGGTAGGAAGGAAAGAATTGAAGAAATGTGTGGTTCAGTAACCATTTGTCCAGAAGGTAAATGGTTAGGAGTGCTCTTGCTACTAAATTATGCTAATCTACTCTGTAATCCAATCACTATTTTCTAGATGACAAGGGACCCTAGTGCCATAGGAACTGTAGTCAATTTTCTTCTTTGTCCCAATAGGACAATTATTCCTTTTTTTCCTGAGGTAAAAGAATAACTTTCTTTCCTTGAAATTTGTGAGTGCTCTGAACTGCACACCACCCACAGGATCTGCCAAACTATTATTGCTCCATTAGACCCGGCTGAAATCATAATTACCTAAGAAATGCCATTCTTCCCGTTCCTGGGTTCCTGGATGTCAGCGGCTGCAGACACCTCAGCTCACTCAGGAGTTAAGGTTCGCATATCCTGCCCTTTGTTTTCCCTCAGGACACCTGTGATTCCCCATGCTCAGGAATACTTAGAGCATTGCCTTAGAGTTAGTTGTGTGGGAGTAAAAACCCAGCCATTTAGAACTAATATATTTATTGCAGTATCCATAAGAAAGACGGCATGAAGCATTCTTATTTTTAAGAAGAGTGAAAGTGCCTCATACTCTGGTTTCTGAAATAACACCATATACCCAGAGAAAATTAGAAAGAACTAGAAGATTTCTCATCATTTGGGTGGTTGGTACATGTAGAGATCCAGGAATAGAATGCAAATGTAAGTCATACACTTGGTGACATTAGTGAGGCTCATAGTGGCTGCCACCATAGAATGGGATGTGAACAGGAGACATAGATAATCTCACTCCAAATATCTGGATATGATGGTTTCTTTTCTTTTTCTTTTCTCTTTGTTTCTACCTTGTATACTGTGGCTTAATTTGCCTTGTTTGGAAGACCTTGAGATCTCTGTGTGTGTGTGTGTGTGTGTGTGTGTGTGTGTGTGTGTGTGTGTGTGTGTAGAGGGCAGGATGTCTGTTTTAGCTTTGAAGGGTCCTTCCTGCTTTATCAATATCGTTCTGCCAAGATCTGGCTCTAGCATCCAGGCCTCATTGTTAGGGAGCTTTGTCAGCAGTATCCTTAGTCTCGGACACATTCAAAAGGATGTTATCGGTGATTTTTTCATCCTTTGAGGATACATTTGGATTCAGAAAATTGTCGAAATGTATCTGGAGCCAAGCCCAGTGACTAATGGTGGGCGATGAATGTGGAAAATAGAATGTTTATAGAAGTGGTAAAAGCCAAATGATTCTAAAACTTTTTTTTCTTTTTTGGAAATGATTGTTTTGTAATAAATAGAATATAACGCCACAAGGTAACTTGCTACAGGACTTAAATTTGTTCACTGCAGAAACTAGAGAGACGGTATCAGAGGCCTGCCTCGGAGAAAATGCCAGGCGGGTGGCAATGTTCTGTATATGCCAGGTCGGTAGCAATGTTCATCTATTGATGAATAACCTGGGAACTTCGCAATACTCTCTTCAGATAAATGGAGGATATTATTCCTGAGATTCAGCCTCTGGCTCCTTATCTCCAGCTCCCAATTCTATAGTAATCACTCAGCCCTCGCAGCAAATGTCATTAACCTGGGGAAAGGAAAAAAGAAATTTGATCTATTTCAACATGTTAGACTGTTAGACAGACTCTGTCAGAGGGTAGACAACAGTGAATAACACAAAAGATCAGAGAAATAAAGCAATTATGGGACACTACCCTTCTCAGCCTTCAGTCCCAGATAAAGTAGTATTCACTTATATTCCAAAACATTTGTGCACTCTAAGTAATTATCTATAAAACACCTTAATGGAATAAAGAGAGAATTAAAAAGCTGCAAGAGAATCCATTCTTTATAATATCAAAATTTTTCTTTCATGGGAGAATTATCAAGGAAAAAATTCTATCTCACGAAAGTACTTCCATTCCCCACTCCCCAAAATCACACCAAATTGGTTTCTTGATTTGGTCTTTTGATTTTCTAAAATATTTTATTTGCTTTGGCAGTGTTTGGGTTATACGTATATTAAGAGTAGTTAGTATCCACCGCAATTTTGCCCTACAATACGGGTTAACATAGAGTATGCTTAGAAATCAACAATAGAACTGCTAACACTCCATAAACTGGAAGAAGAAAAATCACTAAAGGAATACAGAATTAACAGAAGTGCCAAATTTGACTTACAGACCTAACATTGAACTTGGAGCTCCGAAACCCAAGAACTATTTTAGATCTGCTTTTCATCTAGGAATAAAAAGAACCGCTTCATATATCTCCTTTTGTGGGTGTTTTGGAAATACTCCTATTGGAATAGCCTGTCATTATTTGATCACTGAACTTTATATAAATCCTTTAATTCTTTTCTTCTTTACTGCATGTTATTTCTTTTGTTTTCTGGTCAGTTAGACTTTGATTTATATTTTTGGGTCATAGGGATTTGAGCTTTGGTTCAACAAATCAATTTTATAAAAATTAAGAAGTGCCTCAAATCAACCCAATAGAACAAATGGTGGGGTCAGATAATATGGCCTTGAGCATGAGTGGTATCAATAGTTTTAATCCATTTGTGTTTATATTTACATGTTAAGGAGAAACATTTTTTCACATTTTACCCAAATGTAAAAATATGATTTTAGTATTTTGGGGACTTTGAAAAAAGTTTTGTCTCCATGTTTTCCATGTAAGGTCATGAAATGGCTATTGTTTATAAAATGCCTTTTATCTAGCCAGTGTTTTTTATTTACAAAGGGCCTAGGATAAAGGTTGAAAAGCAGATATTTATATATAAATAAAAAGCATGAAGCCTGCATGGACTCAACATGTTTATGAATTGGTTCATGTCATGCCTGTTTCTTTGGTACTTATGTTTCAAACATTTTCGTGAAGGGTTCTTTCTTTTAAATTGAGAAATATTACAGGATAGTAAAGCAGGCAGGATCAGGGAGTTGTGAGTTGTTTCTCATTTTTCTGAGAAACACTTATTCCAGGAGAGAGCTTAAAAAAGATGCTGGGACCATTTCTCAATTTCTGTAGTTTAGTTCTGATGTTGGGTAGAGACCTATGGGGCAATTTCTCAGTGAGATCTAGACTAAAAATCTTTGCCTTCAGCATCAAACATTGCTGTGGATCCAAAATGTGACTTCAGGCCAATTATCTAGTAATTTTAAATATCAAAAGAACATTATTGGCTTCAGACAAATCTTGTAATAGTCAATTAAATTTGAATGGTACTTTAAAGTTAGTCCTTATGGATAAAGAAAAAAGTCTAGAATTCTTCACAAATAGTCAGAAAAATAACTCCCAGATACCCACTGACTGCGCATGCACGGCCAGTTCTCAGGTTCCTCTTGATTAGTGTTAGTCTTCTTTGGGGAAATAGACATGTATATTTTTATTTTGAGGAAACAATTTTTTTTTCTTTTACAGTGATGATGGTCTAATGTTTCTCTTCTCTAAAAGGCAACAATTATAAGTAGCATCAGAGTCCATTTGTCATTACTGTCACTACTTCCAAATGTAAATATGTCAGCCCATTGAGGTTTTACTCCATTAACCTTACTACAGTATATTAAAGAATGTTTTTATATCTTTAAAAGAAAAACTTTAAACGAGACCTATATTATTAGTCCCATAAATGCTGGCAAAAGAGCATGGGTGTTTTCAATTAACTTGTCTTCCTTCTGCTGCTTTATGGGGAACAGATGAGAGACTCATACCTTACAACAGTGAAAAGAGCACTGGACGTGAAGCTATGAATATCGAGGGGGAGACATTTTCTTGCTGTGAGAACATGGGCAAATTGTTTAAAACCTTTGAGTCTTTTCCTGACACATATAAGGTGAGAATAATATCTGATCTACTAATGTCAGAGTGTTATGGGAGTGACATGGGGTAGTGGGGAGTGAAAGCACATTGTGAACTGTGGATCATTGTATAAATGTTGGTATGTGTTAGTTACACACCTTTGATTATAAGCAGTTAAAATGAAATGTGGGCTGGGCGCTTGTGGCATAGTGGTTATGGCGCCAGCCACATACACCAAAGCTGAGGGCAGAGCTTGCCGGAGCAGTTCTTTCACAATGGTTTAGTTCACCTAGCTCAGTGGCTCATTCTTGGGCCCCAGACAATACCTAACGTTCTCCACACTCCTGCTCAAGCTCTCCCCAAGGCAGCTCAACTGACTGCCAAGTCCAAGAACACCAAAACAGTTCACAGGTAAAGCTTTTCCGGTGTGATTAGTTCGATCAAACACACACAGCCACTTGCCAGTTTTCCACTGTTTTGTCCTCCTCCTGGGGTCCAGAAGTCCCTTGCTGGCTCCATGTATCCTCAAACGGATGATCATAGGCAGATTCCTCCTCCCAGAGATGCCTGGAGTCTTGTCTCCCTAGACTCGCCGTGCTCAGTTGCAGGGAAGCTGTTACTCGGCTGCCATCTTTAATCCAGGATCCATTCTGGTTCCTGAAAAGCCCAAGACCAGGTACCAGTGTCTGTTGAGAGTATCCTTGCTGCAACTTTATTTTATTTTTTTACATAAATGTCCAAAGAAGCCAATCAGAAGGGAAATTCTTTTCTACAAATGACCATAGACGAACTGGATGACCATGTAGGAAATAGACAAATCTCAACCCACACTTCTCACTGGTGAATAGATAGGTGGTCACTGTGAAATTCTCTCAACTCTGTGAAATTTTTTGGATAAGTCTATAGTCCCAGCTACTAAGGAGACTGAAGTAGGAGGATCACTGGAGCCTAGAAGTAGAAGGTTGCAGGGAGCTACTTGGGGTGACAGAGCACTACCAAGAGCAGGGCTGCCATTCAATGCTGGCTCAGTCAGAAGCCATCTTCTATCTTGGAATTAGAAGATGAGATTGGAAGTCTTTATTTTTATGCCAGGGTTTCTCATATCTTTCTCTAGGTAACGTCTTCCTGTAGTCCTTTCTCAAGCAGCAAGATTCCCCTCAAATGCAGAATTTAATAGAAGAGATTGGTTACAAAACAAGAGGACTGGAGGAAGAGAAAGGATATTTGAACTTGCACAGAGACTGATGGCAGCAGAAGGGCTGAAGGAGAGAGGGGGAAATGGTGCATCCCTGGGTTCATGTCCTTTGAGCTGTGGTGATGGCTATTGCTGGATCTACTCCCACTCCCTCTAGCAATGGGAGCTACAAGAGACATGTTCCTGTTGTCACCATTGCTAGAGACATTGAGTGTTGTGCAACTGCTGCTGTTGATATCACTGAGCAGGGACCCAGGAGCCCCACACTCTACTGTGGTAGTTGGATTTGCTTAAAACATCATCAGAAGCTGAAAAGATGTTGCTCCCTTCTTTCTCTTGCCTTCCTCATGTGTCCCATCAGTGCTTCCCCTTGCCAGAGCCTGGCAAGCTGCAAGGGAGTCTGGGAAACAGGGTTTGTAGGCTTATAGCCTCCTGCTAAGGGAGTTGAGCCTGGAAACACTGCAGAAGAGCAGAGAATCAATGGGCCAATAGGCCAGCATGCCCTGTCCAGCTGATAAAATGATAACTCCTTAAAAGCCCATCCTTCTTACCTGCTTTACTTCTCTTCATAACATGTATCACTGTCCAACACACTGTAGATGTACTCACTTGTCTATCACCTGTCTCCACTCTTAGAGGCTCCAAGAGGGCAATAATTTTGTTTACATTTGTCCTGCAGTGCCTACAATAGTGTCTAGAACACAGAGGAAATTCAATAAATATTCATAGAATGAGTGAATAAATCTCTTGACAATACCCAGGTGCTACTTCTGAAAAATATTGTGGTTCACAGAGCCAACTTTGACAATTATTTTTCCCCTCTTTTTTTTTTTATTGTTGGGGATTCATTGAGGGTACAATAAGCCAGGTTACACCGATTGCAATTGTTAGGTAAAGTCCCTCTTGCAATCATGTCTTGCCCCCAGAAGGTGTGGCACACACCAAGGCCCCACCCCCCTCCCTCCTTCCCTCTCTCTGCTTTTCCTCCCCCCCATGACCTTAAGTGTCATTAATTGTCCTCATATCAAAATTGAGTACATAGGATTCATGTTTCTCCATTCTTGTGATGCTTTACTAAGAATAATGTTTTCCACTTCCCAAACTTTGACAATTTTAAAGGAAATAAAGGGTTAGAATAAAGTTAGGATGCATATAATATTTCCTTTTTTTTTTTTCTTCCTAGAAAGCATCTACTTCCAAACACTGACCATTTCTATTGGCATCAAAAATCTGTTCAAAGAACCTACATGTAAATCTACTTCTTCAGTTCTTTGGCAAATGCTGCAGTGTCTTTAGAGCACATCGTATGAATTTCCTGGGGCTTTCATAACAAAGTACCACAGACTGAGTGGCCTAACAACAGAAATGTATTCTCTTAGTTGTGGTAGAAGTGGAGATCAAGGTATCAAGAAGGTTGATTTCTTCCGAGGCCTCTGTGCAGCTTCACTGGTGTCTTCGCATGATTATCTCCTGCACATGTCTGTGTTCAAATTTCCTCTTCTTATAAGAACACTAATAATAGCCTAGGAGCCACCCTAATGACCTCATGTTAATGTAATCATCTCTTTACTGGACCTATCTCCAAATACAATTGCCTCCTGAAGTATTGGTGTTTCAGGTTCCATTTTTTTTTCTTTTTTTAATGAGGAAACACAGTTGAATCCAAGGCAGATCCTCTTCCACAATTTTTATCAGACTATTTTCCTGCCTAAGTTTCATCTACACGAAACATTTCTTACAGGTTTGAAAGTGAAAAGCTTTGTACTTGGAATCATCTGTTTTATTTTTCTAGTTTCATCCAAAATAATTGGGGGGAATGTGGTGATGTGGTGCTTATTATGTTGTTTTTCTGAGTAAGAAAACTTCTGTGCATGTCTTCAGAGGTAGAGGCTAAATAGATACTTTCTCTATAAGCATTCCGTGGAAGTGATGGGTAAACATAAGTACCTTTAGCCATTGCAATAAAAAATATCAGCATTCTATTGGCAGGGAAAGGGGCTCTGTGACCTTTCTCACTCCTTTGCCCAGTGATGAATGTTTTAACAGAATGATGAAGCAGATTGCATAGAAAGGGACACCTCTAATCATGAGATTACACAACATCACTGGATGGTTGGTCTGGTCTAGAGAGGACCTAAATTTAATAGCTGATGGACAAGCCAGTGACTCCAAGGTGGGGAAAGTTTCAGTAAGGAAACATGCCCTCCTTACCTTGATGCAAATCAAATCTGCCATGGAACACACAGTTGGCTCTCATCTTGTCTGTTTGAAGCCTTGTTCTACCAGCAGCCTACCAGATATCTTTCCCTTCTCTCCTTGAATATTGAGTGACCTTGGACACAGACTAATCTGTCTTGGCAGACTGAAGATAGAGAAAACAAGCAGGGGAGATAGACTTGCTGCTTCCTGCTATTGATCAGGGCTTGAATGAAAGCTCATTATGAGCTGGAGAGATGTGTCAGACATGCATGTCAAGAGTGGAAAAACTCAAAACAGATCCTGGCAATGAGGAAGAGAAATGATAAAAGCAAAACACACGTGAATGCGCGCATGCACGCGCACACACACACACACACACACCAGAAACCTTTGTTTCTTCCTTGGGTTTGTTTGTTCCTTCCTTGGGTTCGTTTGTTCCTGGGTTTTGGCTATTTCTCTCAGATCATAGAACCTTGGAGGCTGCAGAAAGAGACTTTTTGTAGAATTTAATCATCTAGTTTCATCCTCTTCCTTTGATAGGTGGGGAAACTGAGGTTCAGAGGGATGCATTGACTACCCAAGATCCAGCATGAAATTAGCAATTGTAGGGATGCATAACCCATGTCTGACTTAATCAAAATCAAATTCTTTCTGCCTCATTAGGCAGCTTCTCCCTCCGTCTGGAGCCCTGCCTGACTCAGGGCCTCAGCATTAGAGTCTATGATATGGGCAGCCTAATATAATATCCAGGAGTGGGTCTGGGATGGAATAAGCACACATGGGTTTGAGTCTTAACTCTGACACTTGTGAGTTTGGATATATCACTTACTTCCTCTAGTCTCACAACCCCAAACTCCTGGGCTCAACTGATCCTCCTGCCTCAGCCTCCTGAGTAGCTGGGGCTATAGGTGTGCCCAGCATGCCTTGCTGCTTTCCTCATTTTTTAAATGCACATAATGATGTTTGGTTTTCCTCCTTGTCTGGAGGATGATAACTGGGAATGAGTCTATGAATATGCTTACAGTGCCTACCTACAAGTGTGTGTCCTCCCGGAGGGGTAATTTCTCACTGTATTCATATCTAATAATATAATAGCCAGAAATAGTTAGTTGAATTGTCCCAGCAAGCCTAGCAGGCCAGATCCAGGGTTATACATTTGTGATTAGGAGAAGAAGGAAAGGTGTAATAGTTAAGAGAAATATCCAGAGAAATAGAGCCTATCAGGTGTGTATATACATATGTATGTTCACAGAGAGAGAGGGAAGAGAGATAATTACTTTAGGGACCTGAGTCACATGATTATACAGCTGGTCGGTCTGTATTCTACAGAGTAGGCTGCAGGCTGGAGACCCAGGAAGAGCTGATGTTGCAGCTCAAGTCTGAAGGCATCAACAAGGCAGATTCCTTCTTCCTTGAAGGACCTCAGTCTTTTCTCTGAAGGCCTTTAACTGACTGGATGAAGCCCACTAGCCCTATTGAAGGTTCTCTGCTTTCTTCAAAGTCTACTGACTTACATGTAAGTCTCACCAAGGGCAGTGGCTCACACTTGCAATCCGAGCACTTTGGGAGGCTGAGGTGGGAGGATCCCTTGAGAGTTTGAGACTAGCCTGGGAAACATGGTGAGACTCCAACTCTACCCAAAAACAAACAGAAAAAAAAATATTAGTTGGGCATGCTGACCTGTACAGTTAGTCTCAGAGGGCTGAGGTAGGAAAATTGGGAGAGAGCCTTGGAGTTTAAGGTTGCTGTGAGTTATTATCATGCCACTCTTTCTTTGGGAGAAAGAGTGAGACCCTGTCTCAAAAAAAAAAAAAAAAAGATATATATATATATAAATCTCTAAAACATACCTTCATAGTAACATGTAGCCTGGCGTTTGGTCCCAAACTGGGCACTGTAGCTTAGCTTAGTTACTACATAAAATTAACTATCCGAAGTGAGAATTTCCAAAAATATGGAATGCTTGGGGGATGGAGGTCAGGTTTCCCTAAGTGGGAACACAGGGACAGGTAAATCCAGGGGCCAGATGGAAAAGACAAGTGAGACTCAGTTCCAGAATGCCAGACCTAACTAGAGCACCCTTTGCTGAGAACCAGGCTTCTCTTTGTAGCTCCGGGATATTGGGGATCTCCCTTCTCTCCATCTTTGACCAGAGAAAACAGAAAGGAAAAGAAGCAGAGAAACCTCCTCTTGCTGTCTGCTTATCTCCAAACATTTCTGTCCTTTGCTGGCTCCAATTCCTCCCCCACTTCTATCCCCCACCTCTCTGAGAGGTGGCAACATTTCTAATGACCCTTCTATCAGCAGGAGGAAGGGGCCTACACTGGAGGAAAATCTGGCCTCAGCCTGGATATGGGCAGGTGTCAAGAGAGAAAACCAAACTGTGTTTCTAGAGGTGCACTCGCTGCTGGGGAGCCATCACCTGTGTACTCCACTGTCTACCAATACACGCTGCAAAATGTCATTTCCTTTAAACACGACAAGCTCTATTGATTTCTGATTTTGTGTGTGTAGCAGATTCCAAACAATTGTTTACATGATAGATTAGAGGAGTAGATGGTTAATATGGGAAACAGTTCTGGGCATTCTTGTCTAGGGAGAGAGAAAAGGGACATTTTCCTTAAGGACACCCCAGTGATGTTTAAGCTGTCAGTGATAGCTCCGTTTGGTATGTGTTGCCTACTAATCACCACCTGCCTGCCTTCCCACCTTCCTTCCTTCTACAAATGTCTATTGCATGCCTGCTGTGTGCTAGGATGCTGTGCAATGTAAAGGTATAAAAATCCTGAGGACAGGTATGGTGGCTCACACCTGTAATCCCAGCACTGTGGGAGGCTGAGGCAGGAGGATTACTTGAGCTCAGGAGTTCAAGACCAGCCAGAGCCAGAGCAAGAGCCAAAATGAGACCCCTGTCTCTACTAAAAATAGAAAAATTATGTGGGCATCAGGGAGGGCACCTTAGTCCCAGCTGCTTGGGAGGCTAAGACAGGAAGATCACTTGAGCCCATGAGTTTGAGGTTGCTGTGAGCTAGGCTAACACCATGCCACTCTAGCCTGGGCAATAGAGTAAGACTCATTCTCAAAAAAGAAAAAAAAAAAAAAAAACTGAGCAAAATAAACAGTCTTACTATCATGGAATTTATATTTTAGAGGAAGGTGTCAAATGTGGACTTGAAACACTTAAAGTCGCAAATATATACAGAAGTTACAAGTTAAGATGGGTGCCGTGGAGGAGGGGTTTAGGGACCATGAGAGCCCGACAGCAGGGGGACTTGATCTAGTTCACACCATGGGGTAGTGAAGAAAGAGAAGTGAGTGACCTTAGAACCAAGAGCAGATGGAGGAGAAGGAAGTTCATTAGCTCAAAAGGGGAATACAACGTTCCAGAAGAGGAGAAAGTATGTGCCAAGGCCCTCATGGGGCAGGGAGGTGCCCCACAGAGAGAGCAAAGAGAAAACCAGAGCGGGAAGAGGGTGGGGGGTGGGGAGGGTGGGCAGAGAAGGAGGCAGCGGCTCCCTGTCAGTCAGATGTGCCCAGGAGGCCTTGGAGAGCACAGGTGGGAAGGTTGTGATCAGATTTGGGCTCTGACATACCAGGAGGCTGACACGTGGCAACAGATGGCAGAGGCTAGAGGGGATACAGGTGAGAAATGATGACTTGAACCAGGTTGATTTCCATGGAGATGGAGAGGAATATTTGGAATCCAGAAAAATACAGGAAGTAAAAGCACCTGAATTCTTTAACTGGCTTCATGGCCTTAGACAAAGAAGTCATTTGGCTCTCTTGACCTTTGTGTCCTCTGTATTAGCACAGTGGAGCTAATATTCCCGGGCCTATTTCCCTGTCTTTATTTTCTTTCTTTCTTTTTTCCCTCAAACCAGCAGATTTTCTGGTTTAATGTCTTTTCCATTCTAACTACTTAACGGAGCTCCTTGTCTATACATGTGGTAACAGTGGTCTCCAATTAATGACCCAAAATGTTAACACCCCCTTCCGACTGAGAGATTAAGTCACGATAGTGCTTTTCTATGACTTCTTAGAATATAAATTCTTTTCCTGATCTGAACAGTCATTCTCCTCCCCGTCCCTGCCAGCTTCATACAGATATGAAGACAAATAAAAATCGTGTATAATTAACGTATTCAACACGATGGTTGGATACATGTGAATGTTGAGAAGGGATTATCACAATCCATCTAATTAACACATCCATTACCCCATATAGTTACTATTTTGTGTGTGTGTATTGCTTGTTAAGAATACTTAAGATCTGCTTTTTTAGCGAATTTGTAGTATACAGTACATTATTATTAACTATAGTTAATAGTTGTACATTTGATCTCCAGAACTTACTCATCTTATAAATGAAAATTTGTGCCTTTTGCCCCCCCCCTGCATTTTCACCACCTTCTATCCCAGGCGTCCTCAAACTTTTTAAACAGGGGGCCAGTTCACTGTCCCTCAGACCGTTTGAGGGCCGGACTATAGTTTAAAAAAAGATATATTAACCTGGATGGAAGTGGAAGACATTATTCTTAGTAAAGCATCACAAGAATGGAGAAGCATGAATCCTATGTACTCAATTTTGATATGAGGACCAATTAATGACAATTAAGGTCATGATGTGGGTGGAGGAAGGGGAGAGCAGAGAGAGAAAGAAGAAGTGAGGGGTGGGGAAAGGAAGAGCAGAGAGAAGGAAGAAGAAAGGGGGTGGGGCCTTGGTGTGTGCCACACCTTTTGGGAGCAAGACATGATTGCAAGAGGGACTTTACCTAACAAATGCAATCAGTGTAACCTGGCTTATTGTACCCTCAATGAATCCCCAACAATAAAAAAAAAAAGATATCTGTCACATAGCAGGTGCTTAGTAAATGTTTGTTGAATTAAATTAAGTTGCATTCATAATGCCTTAATGGACAAAGTCAACTTTTTTTTAATCTCACCTTTCTTGAAAATAATCTTTTCTTTAACTTTGACCAGTCTCAAATTCAGATATTATTATAGTTAAAGTGTTCTATTGATATGATCTACCATTAAGCTTTTTAGAGTAAAGTTGCTACATGATGAAATATGATGAACTGAGTTCTCAATTTAATTTCTTATTATCCTTATTCAGAACCTGAACAATAGATCTCCAGCTACCACATTGCCAAGAAATTCTCCCTTCTCACAAGTATCAGATGGCTCAGCCCATCCCTGCACCTCCCCAAAATAAAATAAAATAAACCCCCTCCTCCTCTAAAACACAGCCCTTCAACCTATCTATTTAAATTGAACAGTCTTTTATTTAGCCTTGAATACAGTCCAACTTTCAGATTTTCTTGATATAATGTAATATTTGCCAATTATAGAAATGAAAGTCAATTTGACTGTAAGTTATGCTTAGACTTCAGCACAGAGGAACCAGTGAAAATAAGAGCAAAGTAAGGATCATGTTTCCAACATCTCTAGTTTCTCTTCTTTTTTAATTAATTTCGGAATATTTGGGGTTACACGTTTTGTTTTTTGCAAAAAGTGAATCAATGTTATAAGCGTGCCCTCCGTGCAGACAGTGTTTACCATACCCAATAGGCGTAAATTTACTCATCCTCTCCTTCCCACTCCCAGCTTGATTTTCACTGAGATATACTTCCATGTGTGCATTGATCAATTAGTTCCAACCTGGCACAGAGTACATGTGTTTGTTTCTCCATTGATGTAATGTTTCACTTAGAAGAATTATTTTCAGGATCCTGAGCTGTGGGGGAGTGACTTGGTAGGCAGGTTCCTGAGAGTCAGCAGAAACGGCCACCCTACCCCCAATGGAAGTCCAGGGATGGGAGGAAGCCTTTCCATAGTTTTTGGTTTTCAGGGAAACTGTGCATTGAGTGGAAAGCTTGGAAGAGTGGGCAGACTCCAACAGTGTGGAGCAACCAGATTTGCATCCTGGGTGGAGTGGATCTACCAGGGTTTATCCCTTGTGAGGCAGCCATACTGGAAAAGTCCCAGATTCCAGGGGGCTGGCATTGTGGGAAGGTCATGAAGGCTCTCTCGGCAGAGCCCTAAAGCACAGCCATCTCTGTTCCACCTGCCTGGATCAGAACTTCACTATTGGGGTAGGCTGAGTGGCTCCTGCTCCCGCTGGGAACTGTTGTCAGAGGGCACTGTGAGACCTGTCCCTGAAGGATTCTGTACAGCTTTAAGATCCCAACCCAACAGGGACTGAATGCTGAAAAAACAATCAGGTGATCATGAAGGAAAACTAAGTTAGGAACCAGGGCCATCTCTTGAAACTAGAGAGAGGTTGCCAGCTATGTTGTCCATCTCCTAAAACCACAGTACCACCTAGTGTCCCAGCAGTATATTGCAACATATATTTATTATTCCTATTAAAGATGGTATCTATCACACTAAATATATATAAAAATTTTTTCTTAGTATTTTTTTCTATTCTTTTTTGTTGTTGTTGCTAAGGTTATGGATTTTTTTTTTTTTTTTTTTTTTGCTATTTAAGCTTTGTTTTGTCTTGTTTTATTGTGTTTTGTTTTTTGCTAATTCGGTTGGTTCTATTCTTAACTTCAATTTTAATTTCTTCAAGAGCAAAGGATCCTGTATTTTTGATTAATAAATGAGGCTCAGCCTCATTTATTCTATTTCACTCCTCTCCTTTTTATGTTTTAATTGAGGCTTTTCTACTTTTCTCATCTTTCCCACATAAATCACTTACACAACAGCTGAGATATTCCCTCCTTTTTTTGGTCTTTCTTCTTTCTTTCCTTTTTCCCCTTACCTCTCTCTTGATACAAATGTATTTCTAATTTTCTTTATCTATACTTATTTTATTTTTTTTATTATTATTGTTAATGTTTTGTTTTTTTTTTTTCTTTTTGTCTTTTTTCTCTGAGTACTGAATGGCTTTGGTCTGGCTGGGAGGTCATGGGAGTAGTCAGCCTCAAGGACGCCAAGACCATGATCTAGGGACCCCTTTTACCTTTCACCCTGGGAAGACAATATTGGAAAGTCCACACTGCAGAATTTTTCTTTTTTTTTTTTTTTAATTTTTATTTATTTTTTTTTCTTGTTTTTGTTTTTGCTATTTTCTTTCTCTTCCTATTTTTAGCATAGGTACAGTCTGGCTTTGATCAGGCTGGTAAGGAGCTCCTGGTTTTGAAGAACCCACCAACCTCAATCCCTCAATCTTTGAGTTACAGGCATGGCCTTAGCACTGTGCTGATCAATACCATTTCTCCTATCACTCTTACATGCTTTCTGTCCTCCTTCCCTCATGTTCTTTAATTCCTTTTTTTTATCCTTCTTTCTTTTTTTCTTTTTCTTTTCCTCTTGTATCTCCTTACTCTTTACCCATATCTTCCTTTTGGCCTTATACCAAAAGGCCACTTCAAGATCTAAGGTCTGAGACAAGGTAATTTAAAGGAAACAAGGATTTGAGAAGAAAAAGGAGGTCAAGGAGATGAACAAGTAGAAAGAACACAAAAAGAGGAACCAATAGAAAAATTCAGGCAATGTGAAAAATCAAAACAGAGCAACTCCTCCAAGGGACCATGAGGCATATACTCCAGAAGACTCCAGAATGAATTAATGGATTTGACAGAAAGGGAATTTAAAATATGGATGATAAAGACAATAAAAGAAATGGACAGAAAAGTGGAAAGACAGAACCAAAAGTTGGACAAGAGATATATAGAATATAGAAAGGATATGGTGGAGCTTAAGGAAAGGAAGGAGAAAATCAGAGAATGTAAAGATTCAGTGGAAAGTATCAAAAAAAGTTTAGACCATGGAGAAGAAAGAATCTCAGAGCTAAGGATAAAGTTCTTTAATTAATCCAAGCAGTCAAAGAAGCAGAAAAGAAGAGAGAGAAAGCAAAACAGTCACTTAGAGAACTTCAAGACTTTATGTGAACATATGAATAATGTTCCCTGAAGGGGCAGAAGATTGTCCCCCCAAAATGGAAATCCTATTGGAGACTATCATAAATGAAAACTTCTCAAATTTAACTAATGAATTAGTTTAAACTAATGGGTCTGAATGAATAAAAGAACAAAAAAGAATGGAAATAGAAAAAGGAAACTTTGTCCACCTGCTTTCAGAATTATTCACCTAAGGTCTGTTTCAACAATCCTATTCATTTAATAAATATTTCAAGTAAGTGGTGAATAAATGATCCCATCATATGGCTAAGGTAGTTAATATATCACTTGTACATAGGTCATTCAAACCATTCCTATAAAACAGACAGAGCCAGAATGCTGCAAGCAGAGCAGGCATCTTAGAAAGCATGCTGTCCCACTGAGGAGCAATCCCAAACAATCCTGATACCAGGTCCACTGGTTGGTTCTTGTGCTAATTTTCTTTTCCATTATGAAAGAAAATACAACATTGGTTCTAAGAATCACTAGGAAGTAAGTGGTGAGATCTGAACACCCACATACGATCGATTGTTTGGTTTGGTTTATTTGTTTCGAGAATATGTACGTTGTTAATTTGTTTTTTATTCAAAAGAAAAGAGAAGAAAATTTAGATAATATGCCAACACAAAGCCAGTTGGCTCCTTACAAAACAACTCTTCCTGAAATAATATATTATTGTAATCATTTTTAAAATAAAGAAAAACGAGGACTTGCCTGTTAAATGCTTTGCTCAAGTTTGGAAAGCAGCATAAGTGGTACAAGCCAGGGCTGTGACCTTCAAAACTCAGGGTCTTTTGAACATCTCTCAGACTTACTTGCAGGCACAGCTGCTTTTTATCTCCCATTTGAGGGACACAACAATGTGCTCAGCATTGGCACTTAATATTGATGGGTCTCAAGAAATAGTCCCCAAAATGAAGCCCTAGGAAGCCAAAGTTTTTTCCTGTCCTCCTGCCTTTCAGTCCCATTCTCCCCTGACTCTGATCCTCCTCCCCAGCTGGGTCATAGAAACCCAAGCCCCTTTTCCCGAAGGCCAACCATAAAGCCTAAAATTATCCTGTGCTAAAATACTGGCCATAAAGAATACCTGACCGACCTTGTTTGACTTGTCCTAAGGCAAGACTTCCATTCCAGAAAGGGCACTGCCCGACACCCAGAAGGAAGGGACTCTGCTGGGAGAGGTCAGGAGGAACCTGACAGACAGGCCTTGCTGGGTCCTCATGCCATCTGCAGCATCAGATCACATCCTTTCTGTCCAGACTTTGTTGGACCTAATCATTAAAAATGGACAATTCTCCCCATATTTTTGGTCTTCACTCTGAAGTACTCCATGTATACACATTGACTAAATGTATATGTCTTTTTCTCCAATAAATCAATCTTCCTCATGTCAGTGGTTTTGCATCTAACTTTTAAGGGGCCTTGCTCCCCGCAGTGTCTCATATTTCAGCCCATGGATTTCAGTAAAAGGGATATGCCCTTTACTCTTCCTGTGACTCTTCCTTCCTTCTAACAACACATACACATCATGATAAGGGCTATAAAAATAAGATTAGAAATAATGTGATACTATGTAAAACTTAGGGATGAGGAAATATGAGGAAAGTTCAGAAGAAAAGCAATTGCGTGTAAAGATCCTTGCTTATCTTTTCAAGGTGCACAGATTTGTACAGACTCATTGAGACTTTTTCTGATCTCCTTAAATATGCAAGGGTTCTAATTCTAAGCCAGTCCACATGTGAATAGTAATGTTTTAGCAAAAATCAGTATGCAACCACTTACTCACAGAGCAAAATTGTTTTATCACCAATGACATTCCTATAGAAATAAAGTCATTTCAGCTGGATTTCCTACCATTTCTATTTCCAAAAACACTTCAACACAGAATACAATTATCCCCACACCATTCCTGAGTAACATCACTGCATAATCACAGGGCACCTACTCAACCTGACATAGGCTTCGTTGGTGCTCAGAAAGCATTTGGATGGTAGTCAGGCTTTACCCTGTAATTAACTTTCTACCATAGAAGTGAAATGTAGATATTCCTATTTTCAAAACACTCAGCACTACTAAACCAAAGGAAATTTTTACCTTTCATTTACCTCTAAAGCACCTAGAAAATATTCACTCATAAATGCAATAAATTGTGTTAAAGGGGTTTATTTATGTCATTTCTGGCTCTCACCACACCCAACAGAGTGGGTGATAATCTCCATTTGCTCAAAGTCATTCAGGCTATAAATAATAGGGAAAATTTTTGAACTACCTGAACACCAAATCTTCACACCACATACTTTCACCCCCCACATAACTTACCCAATATCAAAATATTGTGTATGAGAAATTTTTTAAGTAGAATTAAATAATACCACACAAATAAGTGAAGATTAAAAACCAAATTATATAAATAAGGACTCAAAAGGAATTATAGAAAATATTTTGGTAATTTATAAGTTTTGTTCTCCAATAGGTTTCAATTCTATTTTTACAGAAATTTCCAGATTATACATAAAGTGAATATAACATTGCACAGATTTTAAGATCCTGTTAACCTAAAAGGAAGAGTAATAGCAGGGAATATGCTAGAGAGGAAAGCATTGCTCTTTAAGTAAACTTAGGAAAATAGCTTTCTAGAACATCTAATGTTTTTTCTCAATGAGAATTAAATTTTTACATCATTTTTATTTCCCCACCAATATTCTAGATAGGGGATGTACTTCGATTGCTCCTATCTATTATATGTAAACCTGACCTTGACTGTCAGTTTATAAAAAGTAGCAGGACCAAAATGTAAGGGCTGGAAAGTGCCTTATATATCATCCTATAGACAGAAAACTGATTTTATCTCCAAAGCCAATTAATAGTGGCTGTCCAGAATGCTGTGATGTGAAGTGTAAGTTTTATTGGAGCTCAGTAAATAATCAGCACTGTCTCCCTTAGGTCCACAAAGTGTTAGGTGGATAGTGAAGTGTTAGGTGGATCTGACCTAAAGCTCTCCAAGAGACAAAGGCATGTGCCCCACCTTCACACTGCCTTGAGCAATTACCACACCTGAGGAAGAAGAACAAGGGTGATGCCCTGCAGTGGTGCTGATCCACCTTGATTCTTTTTTTATTTTTTTATTTTTTAAATCATAGTTGTGTACATTGATATGATCATGGGGCATCATATACTAGCTTCATAGACCATTTGACACATTTTCATCACAATGGTTAACATAGCCTTCCTGGCATTTTCTCAGTTACTATGCCAAGACATTTACATTCCACATTTACCAAGTTTCACATATACCCCCGTAAGATGCACTGCAGGTGTAATCCCACCAATCCCCCTCCCTCTACCCATCTCCCCCCTCCTTCCCCGCCCCTTCCCCCTTCCCCCTATTCTTTGGTTGTAACTGGGTTATAGCTTTCATGTGAAAGCCCCAAATTAGTTTCATAGTAAGGCTGAGTACATTGGGTACTTTTTCTTCCATTCTTGAGATACTTTACTAAGAAGAATATGTCCCAGCTCCATCCATGTAAACATGAAAGAGGTAAAGTCTCCATCTTTCTTTAAGGCTGGATAATATTCCATGGGGTACATATACCACGATTTATTAATCCATTTGTGGATCGATGGGCACTTGGGCTTTTTCCATGACTAAGCAATTATGAATTGGGCTGCAATAAACATTCTGGTACAAATATCTTTGTTATAATGTGATTTTTGGTCTTCTGGGTATATGCCCAGCAGAGGAATTACAGCATTGAATGGCAGATCTATTTTTAGATCTCTAAGTGTTCTCCATATATCTTTCCAAAAGGAATGTATTAATTTGCATTCCCACCAGCAGTGCAGAAGTGT
>CAUYPK010101216.1:0-78202 GCA_963574355.1 Loris lydekkerianus | reverse complement strand
GGGACCTTCCTCGCTGCCCTGCTGGAGCCCGTGGGTCAGTCATCGCTGCCCTTCTGGAGCCCGTGGGACAGTCCTCGCTGCCGTTCTGGAGCCCGTGGGACAGTCCTCGCTGCCCTTCTGGAGCCCGTAGTTACTGTGTAGAACTAAAACAGGTTGGTTGGTTGGTTGGTTGACTTTGCAGCTCAGAAATGAAGGGTAAAGAGAGTACTAAGAGAGTTGCTTCTGTAATTTTAGACAAAGAATGAAGGAAAAGAAGAGAAATGTCTTATTCCAGTTGTACTGCTTGGAAGAAGAGATACCTCTGGGCTCGGCCAAGTGCTCAATAGGTGTTAGTTATTGCTAACTGAGTAACATCTTCAAAATAGGACTTAAAAGTTCATTTTTTTTTTTTTTAACTGAAACTTGATATATATCAAATTTAATAGTTTGAAATTAACTTAGTGTAATAAATGATTTCATCTTGAGTACTGTATCAAGCACTATACACAGCACTTTATACATACTGACTTGTTTAATCTTTCAATATCCCATGAAATAGGTTCATTTGTACTTAAGAAAATAGAGGCACTCACAGATGACATGACTTGGCTTAGAGTCACCCTTCTGTAACTGGCAAAGCCTAAGCATTTATACCCAGGGATTATTATCTGTTAATTGAATGGCTTATTTCAATAAATAAGTAGGTGGGTGGGGGTCTGTACAAAACTTGGGTAGGATAAAGGGATCAGAGTACATAAGTTACATTTAAAATAGTAGTGAGCATATGTGACCTTGTAGATAACCATTTAATCACATTATAGCTTATTTGTATCTAACATAGTCCTTTCTCCTTGTTTTTCCAGCATCACTTAGAGAATACACAAATGTTAAAAGTTCTTCTTAACATTAGCCAGTCATAAACCCAATTCTTTTGTTTAGCAGCCCAAAAGAAGAAGGGCATTCCTACATCCCTTTTAGACTTTTAATCCCAGTGCTAACCACTTCTTAGGACACATACCCAGAATCACCATTTCATCCACCCTGTTCTTTCTTTGCTTTGCTTTCAGGAGGATTAGGATGAGAGAAACTGTAGGAAGGAAGAATTATCACAAAGAAAATTTGAAGATATAATTGGATAGCATCATGGCTATACCTTTGACATATGAATATTATTGAATCTATTAATGTTTATTTTGCTTTCTTTAGCAAGAAACATTTGTCCTAAAACATACTATATTATTTCTATTCTGCATGGCAATAGTCTTTTTAAAAAAATAACAATTGTATCTCAGAATGTAAGATAATTAGATGATTAAGAGGAGGCAAATTCAGAATTTGTCAGTTTTCACATGTTTTGGGTAGGGAGACCTTAATTCTTCTTTGTAGTCCTAAAAGGTTGTTGAATAAGGCGTCTAAAAAAAATACCTGTCTATTTAGATAGAGGTAGAGAGAATTCTTGGAATGGTTTAAATAGTACTTTACGATCATATATACATACTTAGTTATAGTATGTTAACAAAAATGTATATTTCTAGGAAGATATCGTATGTATTCCAAATGTGTATATCTAACTGCCTACTAAACATCTCTACATAGTTGTCTCTAAGTACTTACTATTCAAGGGTAAAGATTGTCTCTCTCAAACCTGGGTTGCAGTTCAAATGAAACCCTGTCCATTTGGTTGTGTATGTCAGAAATCTTGCATGTAGGATGTCTCTTAATGCTTTTTTATCATAGCTACCTCCCTGTAGTATTTACTGCATTTCTCAAGGGTAGCTAGCTCCACAGGGAAATCTCATATTTAACCTTCAGGGTGAGTTCAAATAACTGAATTTTATTGCTTTTAGTTTATAATTCTGCATTCATTAGTGTGTGTAATTAGTCTTTCTACCTTACACATTTGTAGGCTTCGTGAGAACCAGGGTAGTCAATGCCTGGCACAAACTAGACACTCAGTAAATATTGAATGAAGGAGTTAATGGAAGGACGTACTTTTCATTCTTTTCTGACATTTGGCAGTATTTTTCCCACCTGTGGGATAAGCAACAAGTCTCTTTCTCATCTCCAAACCTAGTTAGTTGACAGTAATATGCAGATTCAATTTTCACTATTAACCTACAGTTCTACATAATATTCAACCTAAATTTTCTGTTTTATGAATCCCAACTGTTTTGTCTGTATGTTTAAGTGCATTTTTTTTGCATTTTGTTTTCATTCTTCCTATTTTGTCATGAAGGTTATGCATTAAAGCCTGTTGTTGCTGTCTCTTCTTGCTTATTCTAATACTCATATATTGAGAAGTATATTGTGCAAAGATACACTTGGTTGTGTCTTACTATTTGGGTATTTCAGTGAATTTATTCTTTTGGATTCTGTCTTGAGCCTTCACTTTTTATCATAAAATTTGTACTTTGAGTCTTGTTTTTGGTGTCTCTTGTTTAGTGTCGATCCCTGACAGCTTAGTCTAATGTTCATTTTTTGGGAAGTGTATTGAGCAGAGAGATATTTTTGGTGAGATGTATACGTTTCCTTGCACAGTGTAGTACAGTGGCATCTTTTCTCTCTAAAAGCATCTGTACTTAAGCAAGACCTAAGAGATCCTTAATTCTTTGGAAGCTATAGTCTAGTTATTAATTTGGCAAATACAGGGTGTCCGTAAAGTTCACGTGCAATTATTGAAAATTTAAAACTTTTTGAACACTGTGTATTTCTTTCAAGGCATGAATTTTACTCTGGAGTACTGCTAGGATGTTAGTAGGATTAGTATTGCTTTTTGAATGAATTATAAGTAGTCTTGAATCACTATCATAGGAATAAATCTAGAAAGAAAAACTACTTAAGCAACAGGTATAGATTCATGAGTTGCCTAACTTTTTTTTTTGTCAGTGCTATTGTTTTCTATATTGAAAACTGGGGAATATAGTTATCTGCTAGAAGAATTTTTAGCTTTCTTTAACATTGGTGATACTGGTGACTATTTCTCATAATTTTGAATTTAAGCTCTTATCTCTTCTGGGATGACTAGAAAAAATGAAAATCTTACTCTTTGCCAGTATCTGAGTGTCTTCACAATATGAACAAGTATGTGTGGATACTCCTTCTCAGGGCTGCCACTGCTTAAGTTCTTCACCTTGTTGTGACTGCTGAAGTAGGTTAGCAATAGGCCTGTTCTGTTCTGGTCTACTGAATTGTGATGCTCTTGTTCTTCTTTTTTTCTTGCTTCAATATATTGTTTATGTTGCACACATTCACACAGCCACCAGAAACAATTTTCTTCCTCATTTTTATGATTCTACTGTCTTCCATGAGAGAGGAGAGAGGCAGCCTAGGAAGTAGGAAATTCTAGAGATTCTTTAGATGAATGTCAGAAAGTGTGGTTTGAGAGACTTACTCTAGCTATATAAATTTGTTCAGGGCTAGTAGCTAATTTTTAAAGGCAATACTGCCCTCTGGTGCCCAGAAGGCAATTCCAACTCATACCTTTATCAGTTAAAGTGCTTATTTTACTCTAGACTCTAGAACCTTTAGACTCTAGAACCTTTTAGAAAAATAAAATAATTATTTGATACTTAGTTTAGTTTATTTGCTGAATAAATTCCATTGTGTCAGTTATCCTGGAATTATTCTAGTATCAAGAATTTGTTTACTACCTATTCATTATATCCAAGGTATTTTTTTTTTTTTAATTTAAGTATTTTCTCTGTTTATAAGGGAAGTGTTTCCAATCCTTAAAATGTAATACATTGGCTCACTGACAACTTTAAAATGATAAACCATTATTCTCTTTCCTTCACTTTTCTAACTGATGTGTCATTTTCCATTTCATTCTGGATATGAATCATAGTTTCTTTTGCCTGTGTTTTTCTTCATAAGCATGCCTTTCATATAATGATAGAGGTAAGATGCTTTGATGTTTGTTCATGGTTCTGAATTTTTGTGGATGCATATTAAACATTTATCCTTAGATTTTTGTTATTTTTTTGCTTTACTGTGCATCCTTTATAGTTTGGACATTTATGTTATAAAGTCCCCTCACACATACTTTTAATATTAAAAACATGATCAATTTGGCATAGTAATAGCTGTGGTTTTTAGGCATTCTTATCACTATGCTTATCTAAGGTAGAATAAAGAACCAATTATTTTACTTGATTGGAAGTTAATACCTAATGACTCCATTAGCCATAAAAACTTTGTATTAGTTAATTTTTATAGTATGCCATTAGCTTTAATGTAAGTATGTGCTTATTTTTAATAGGGGCTGACTTTCTAGTTCAGCTCATTATCTTTTAATGTGAAATTTGTTTCATCTTTGGCATCTTTAGCAAATGAACTAGCTACAGAAGTAAAACTTTTGGTAATCTTTTGTTGTGGACATTTAAAGCTGTAATTAGATTAAGATTCTAATCAATTCTACTTTAAGTAGAAGACTCAGAATAAGTGAAATGATCACAGATGACTTTGTAGCTCCCCACTTACTGGCTGTGTTCCAGTATTGGTTATAGTAATGATAACTGGGTAGTGATGTTGGGGTGGGAGGACCAATATTGGTTATAGTAATGATAACTGGGTAGTGGTGTTGGGGTGGGAGGACCAATATTGGTTATAGTAATGATAACTGGGTAGTGATGTTGGGGTGGGAGGACTAATGTTGTTTATAGTAATGATAACTGGGTAGTGGTGTTGGGGTGGGAGGACCAATATTGGTTATAGTAATGATAACTGGGTAGTGATGTTGGGGTGCGAGGACTAATGTTGTTTATAGTAATGATAACTGGGTAGTGATGTTGGGGTGGGAGGAGGACTTTTCCAGTTGTCATGTTGTTTTCTCATAATTTTCACATGCAAATAGGTAAGGAAGAAATGTAATGAGGGTCATGTTCTAAAACATATCTTTTTAGTGTTGTAAAATAGGTGGATATTGCAGGAGAACTGGAAACTTTGGGAAAGTTTTCAGGAATTCTGAAGTCCTTATACTTAGCAACACCCCCCACACACACACACACCTCGCCACCCTGACTGGTTTCTCTGCATAGCAGGGCAAAGCAGTGTTTTTTGGATGACATCAGAATGTTGCTTATCATTTACGAAATTTAAGTTGAATTTATCTCTCTGAGTCTTCATATATGTTTTAAGTACACATTTTTAATTTATAGGATAAAATACTGAGTTTTTGTGGGTAAATTACTGTAATAATGCTGATTAACTAAAAGTCATTTCTAATAGTCTTTGGTAATAGGATAATTAAAATCTAAATATTAGAGGTATAAAGCTTAATTCTAGTATTTTTTCACTAAAAAGGCAAAAAGGTTTATTGATTAATGTTACAGATTATACAGTTACAACCTGTGCTGCAAAGTTATTCATTTTTGAATCCAGTCCTTTAAATATTAAAGAATATTATTAAAAATTACATTTTAAAAGTTTTATCATTTCTAAAAGTTTTGACACTATAGGAATGAGCCATTGTGGACCTTTATTCCACCTTTTGAAATTGACAACTTTTTTTTTTTTTTTCAATTAAAGCTTTTAACTTTTAAGTAGTTTTGTCAACGGTGCTTTTCTTGGCTGTTATGATACAATATTGAATATAATTTTAATAGTAAAAGAATGATTTAAGTTTTTTTCTGAAATAATGGTAGCTTGGAAATTTACTGAACAGAGTCTTAGAAATGTATGGGAACTTGAAAGTTTATGCATTTCGAAAACATTCTATAAACACTTTTTTCTAAAAATATACATTGAAAATTATTATATGTTTCCTAAAATTTTAGGTTAAACTAAAATCATATTTCAACCTGTTGACACAGTCTTAATTGGAGATGTGGATTAAATGAATTTAAATCCTATTTTATAGATTGAATAAAATCCATGTCTTTGGCATGGGCACACACAATAGAGCAGAGAATGTGTATATTGTGTAGAGATACATCACCAGTCAGTTTATATAAAAGTTATTAAAAAAATCTTAGTGTTTAGGGTTGGTACAGTGGCTTATGCCTGTAATCCTAGCACCTTGAAAGCCAAGGCAGGAGGATCATTTTGTATCAGGAGTTTGAAATCACCATGGATAATATGTCTCTGCAAATAAAAATAAATAAAAATTTTAGTGTTTTAATTTAGAACCATATTACCTCTACAAGGTATTTTTCCTCTTCAGCTCTTAGTGCTTATCTGTATAGTTTAGTTTTTGGCATCCTTGATTTGAAATCTTGATCTTTCTAACTTTTTCTATTTAGTTTAACTATTTCTTTATGCAGTTATACAATAAGTCTTGTGTCTCAAGGACTGAATGGTTTTTGTTTTTTTTTTTTTGCCTCTAGAAGAATAGTTTTTAAGCTTATGATAGGTAGAGATGATCAGTTGCAGAATAAGGATGGGAGGGTATAATTTTCATTGAAACTCTCCAGAGATTATTGGGTTCTTTGCACTGAGAATCACACTTGACAGCCCTGCCTTCCTAGATTTATATCTGACCTTCTTGACTTGTCACTCAGCTAAAGGAAAACACTGAAACTTTACAAACCTTTCAGGTTTTGAATGTGGAAAGAACAGCAACTTTTATAGACACTTTTAAAAATAAATATCTGAGTTTGAGATGAGTCACAGGAAGTCTTCTATTTTATCTTGTTTTAAAATAGGAATTCTCAAGTCATTTTATAAAGATTGTCTAGTTTAGAAGAAGAAATTGCATTTTTTTCCTATGTAATGCCTTGCAGTGTTTCTGTTGTTGAGGGTCTTTCTAATGTGGAATAAGCCTTTTAAATTCCTGAGTGGCACCAGTGATCTGAGGAGGCCTAAAGAAAGCACCGTCCTGGCTCTGTGCCTGTGGTTCAAATGGCTAGGGTGCCAGCCACATACACCTGAGCTGGCAGACCTGCCAAACAACAATAATGGCTGTAACCAAAATATAGCCAGGCATTGTGGCGGGCGCCTGTGGTCCTAGCTACTTGGGAGGCAGAGGCAGGAGAATCGCATCAGCCCAGACGTTGCAGGTTGCTGTGAGCTGTGATGCCATGGCACTCTACCCAGGGTGACAGCTTGCGGCTCTGTCTCAAAAAAAAAAAAAAAGAAAGAAAGAAAGCACTGTCCTTGAGGTATTAGATAAAAAGAAAGGGAGAAGAAAGGCAGAGAGAGATGCATTGATCTGGAGTGACATGTCATTTCCAAGTCTCAGGTGCCACCCATTGTCATCTTGCCACAGAAATTTTAGTTCTTCACAATACTGATTCTGCAGCCCTTAAAACATTTCTGTTGCTTTTCTCTGGAATCTTTCCAAGAGGCTCCCTACATCTTGGTTTAGTTGCAGATAATGAACTGATTAGAATGCTTTCAGGGTAGGGTTGCCATTCTACTTTGATAGGGAGGATTCCCTTGTGATTTGTAGATGTTGTTCTCCTATTTCTGTACAGTATTTGCGCTCTCTCTCTCTTTTTTTTTTTAAACTTTAGCAGTGTACTTTTCTTTCATTTATCATACCTTGTTATCTACTATCATGACCACTTTTCTGGATTCTTATTTGTACATTCTTTGCCAGTTTCTGAACACAAGTAATTTTAATCTCAGATCAATTTGGGGAAATAGTTATAAGCAAGGGCATGAATTGTTAGATAATGTGTTGAAAAATTAGAACAAACAGAACAGTTTGGCGATGGCAATATTAACTTACGTATTTCTTTTTATACTTTGTATTTGATAATGCCTCTCTGCAATGTGTTTACGAATAACAATGGGTATTTTTGAGATTAATGAAGAAAAAATTTGAACAGTCATTGGATTGTTCAAAGAAAGTAGTGGATTTAAGGAGAATCTTTGAAATACAGCCATAATTTTCTTTATCTGGTACTTTAAAATCCTCATCCTCTTAAAAAGTATATACTGGATGAAACCAATGAAATACTGTTGGTAGTATTCTAAGGTTTACAGAATCTTAGTGGAAAAATTAATGATACTGGATGAAAAAGGTTTTCCCCTCTACCTTTATAGCAGTGGTGCTGAATGTTATGGGAACTCAATTCAAGTTGTCTGCCTTGTGATAAGTAGCAATGCTTGAGAACTCAATTCTGACAACGAATGAAGTTACTATCATCTGTATGTGTTTACTGTTGCTGTCAGTTGATTCTTCAGCATGCTTTTTTTTTTCTCATTTTCAGAATTGATGTGTATCATATGCTGCTTATTTACAGTATTATTATTACTTATCCATAGGACCCAGGACCACCTCCACCTTCTCCATTACTAGGTTTGAAGCCATTGCAGTTATTAGAAGTGAAAGCAAGGGGACGATTTGGTTGTGTCTGGAAAGCCCAATTACTCAATGAATATGTGGCTGTCAAAATATTTCCAATACAGGTATGTTTATTATAGTATTATAATCTGTAAATATATTTTAAAAACTGTAACTGGAGAGCCATCATAACTTAGATATACTCTGAATAAATATAAGCAGTGTGTTTCAAGGTGGTTCTTTGTGACAAATGGGAAAAGCACTTAGTCCATTTATTGTCTGCTTTCACATCTGAGAAATGGAATTATTGATACAAAAATTATAATGTTTAGAGTGGTGAGATTAAAAAAAGGATGTATAAGAGATCTCTTGCCAATAAAAATTCTATAGAAATGTTATATAAAGACGAGGATTCCAATTAAAACAGCCTTCATTGTCTGAGTGGTTAAATTTTAATATCCCATTGACATTATCAGAATAAAACAAACAGAAGGGTGAAAAGAACACTGTGCTTTATTTTAGAATGGCTGTTTGGAGATATATGACCAGACTGACTTATTTTCATTTTGCTTTGAGTATTTATATGATCATTTCAGTTTTTGTTTGGTGCATCTTCAGAGGCAGTGAATCAAGACTCTGTATAATTGGTTTACTGTCGAATTGTTTTTGTTTTAAAGGTGACTGGACTTCTCATAAAACCCTGATCTAATGCACCTCTGAGCTGTTCTTCTGTTTTGTTTTGTCCCGTGGGTGGTATAGATTTATGATGATTCTGTTTTCCTTGTTTCTTGATTGTGTATCCCTGTGGCTAATGATATCTTTGGTACTGAGGTCCAGGCTGGATTTGGTGGTACAGGCTCTACCATTACATCTAGACAAGGGATATTACTTATTCCAGAGTTATCACGAAGCAGTTTCTTGGTGTTACTCTATCTAAATTTTAGCCTTTTTACCTCCTTCAAAGCCTGTTTCATAGAGTCTGTGAAGTTTATTACTTTTATTATTTTTTGGTAGCAGTGCATATACAGTAAACTATAGTTTGCAGAGAGTATATTCTTTTGTGCCAAGATTCCTAAATAAGATAAGAAAGTTGTTAGTTTTATGTGTAAGGGATCTTAAAAATTAGGGAAAGTCTTTTAGATGACATTAAGAGTAGTGACGACATTAATAACTAACATTTTATTGAATACTTGTGTCAGGTAGAGGTGCTTTAAAATACATGAGTACTCACTAATACATGTATAACACAATATATACTACAACTCTATGAACCTGTGACACTAAAATCCTTGTTTTACTTAATGAGGAAACTGAATGACTGATTATGTAGCTGCCAGAGATTTAATGGGAAAACTGGGATTTAAATTTAAATAGTTTGGATCTAGAGTGTTCTTAACCATATGCCATTATGCCCCCACTGTCATTGTCCTTCATAGTGATAACAAACTAATCTTTTGTAAGTAGTAGTACTTGGATCACTTGCAGGCACAAATGAGCATGTGATGTTGTAGTTCATGTTTATGCCCTTCTTTCTTTCATTGACTTTGCAAGATATGCTAAACATTTTGTTAGGAATGTTTGATAATATATTAGCTGTTGGAAAAAATGTTTTCTACTTAGAGGAAGTCATTCTCCCTGAATTTCATCTTTCAGAGAGATTATTCCAACTAGTAACACTCACCATGTAACTTCATACCACAATGAAATTATAGTGTAATACTTGGGATAACTTATAAGCAGAATGTGTTGCCATTGTAAGGTATAGAAGTGCAGCATTTCTTATCAACTTTTGTGTTTATGAACTGGATACAGAAAAGTATGTTTTTAGGGAATGGGACAGGGCAAGCCTTTAGTATCGAATTGTTACCTATTATTAGAGCTTTCTCTTATTAAAAAATACAACACAACCAGAGAATTTTTTAATACTTAACTTTATTTTTTTGTTTGCTTTAGAACCTTTTTGAGTAATCCCTTAGACATTGTTTAATTTACCTGTATTCTTTTATATTCTTTGTGTTCTTACTATTCTTCTTTTCTGACTCTAGGACAAACAGTCATGGCAAAATGAATATGAAGTCTATAGTTTGCCTGGAATGAAGCATGAGAACATACTACAGTTCATTGGTGCAGAAAAACGAGGCACCAGTGTTGATGTGGATCTTTGGCTAATAACAGCATTTCATGAAAAGGTAAAACTATTCAACATTTTAGTTTAGTAAAATGAAAAACTAAAAAGAAGGCGGAACTATAACCCCAGCACTTGGGAGGCTGAGGCAGGTGGATTGCTTGAGCTCACGAGTTGAAGACCAGCTTGAGCAAGAGTGAGACCCTGGTTCTAAAACATAGCTGGATGCTGTGGCAGGCACCTGTAGTCCCGGCTACCCTGGAGGCTCAGGCAAGAGAATCACTTGAGCCCAAGAGTTTGAGGTTTCTGTGAGCTAAGATGCCATGGCACTCTACTGAGGATCAAATAGACTCTTTAAAAAAAAAAAAAAAAAAAAAAAAAAAAAAAAGGCAGAGTTGGCCTGCCTTCTTAATGTTGGCTGTAAATCTCTCGTACTTATTCTGCTGGAGATAGTCATGTTATTATAGTTGATTAATTTTTAACTTGAAAATAGAAGTCACTCTTAAGTAAAAATGACTTAAAAATCACTTCTTCTAATAAAAGAGCAAAGATGGTGACTATTTAACCTAACTGTCTACTCAGATAACACCAGTCTTTGTCCCTAACTTGTGCTGTGATCACCTCTCTTACAAATACTTATTTTAGTATAGATAGTGCTTAGTAGTTTTCATTCATTTGTCATCCATTTTGATTACATGAACTATTTTTTATGTCTTAAAATTCTTTAATCAGTCTAACTTGGTGATAAAACTAGAGTCAGGAAATTTATCAGATCTTTGATCTGTCACTAACTTGCAGGATAATTATCACCAAAATGTTACTTGCTATTTTTCCTCAGTTTTTCTACTTTCTAATGAGGTAGAAAGTTGTGTTTGTGCTAATTGGTTTCAGTGTGAAATAAGGTGACTTTTTGACTTCTCTTAATTCCTAATTGAAAATGTGACAGTAATATCTAGAGAGATATTATACATATATATATATATATATATACATACATATATATTTTAATATATGTTGTTTATATGTTATACATTTTGTGTTCTCTTAGTTTTATGATATAACTTCTTTGTAGTCAGTATATTTTAACTTTTAAAATATTTTCTGAAACTTTGGATTTTCAACTAGTCTTCTTTTTAAATTTTGTCTTCCAGCTTAGAGGAAATTAATTGTTCTTATAAATAAACCTTTAAAGATGAATGGTATTTCTTTCTGGTCAAATGTTTATTAATGTGAACCATTATTTGAACCATTGTGAATTTGAACCATTCCAGAAAAGATTGCTTCTTGAGTATTACTATGCACTAAAAGCAAAGATATGTCACCTTCCATAACCTCTTATAGGTAAAAAGAAAAGTGTCCATGTAGATATGTCTTTTGTCAACAGCCTAAGTTTCTTTCTTTTTCTTTTCTTCTCTTTTCTTTTCTTTTCTTTTCTTTTTTTTTTTTTCTTTAGGGTTCTCTGTCAGACTTTCTTAAGGCTAATGTGGTCTCTTGGAATGAACTGTGTCATATTGCAGAAACCATGGCTAGAGGATTGGCATATTTACATGAGGATATACCTGGCCTGAAAGATGGGCACAAACCTGCCATATCTCACAGGTAGCATTACATATATGTTGTTTTCTCAAATAATTGAGTATGTTTATTATTGAAAAGTTTTAAACCCTAAGTAAAATTTATTTTTTCTCTAGTTATGCAATCATGCTCTATGAGAAGGTTTATTTTCATTTGTTTTTTAAATTAGCTTTGAGATTGGCCAGAAAGTATTTTGGATAATGTATATGTTATCATCATTAATAAAGTTAGTTATCTACTTATGTAATTTTTTAATTTGTTTAATTTCTCAAAGTCTCTCCTTAATTTTGTCCCTTTATGCTTATTTATAGTAATCTTTAGAGTAAAAGTATGTTTTCTCTATCACAAAGGAAAAAGAAAAATTTTATTTTTCTTCAAAACATGATTTAAAGATTATTAGTAGGCGCAAATGGACATAATTAAAAGAGAGATTTTTAATATCTTCTTTGTTTTTCAAATGGCCATATGATCTTTTACCCTGAGCTAAGATATAGAGAAGTATAATTTAAACAGTTGTTTACTAAAGAAATAATAATTAGACCCAAAAACTGTTATACCCTCAAAAGGAAAAATGTTCCTTAGAAAAGGGATTCAGCTTGCCATGTGTTTAATTTCCTTGAATGTAAGATTCAGTTTGTTATCTTGTATTCAGTTTAAAGATGGTTGTTTTAAAGTGAGCATTAACTGATTCATTTAGTAAATATTTATTTCAGTGCCACCATGTGGTATTTGAGGCTGCTGAGAGGTGTTACTATAAATCACTTCTAATATAGATTCCCATTTTACAAATCCAACTCTTGCCTCAGAAACAGCTCCCCTTTCTTCTCACTTTCCTCCATATGGTCCAAATGCCTCTGCCTGAATTTTTCCTTTCTCTGTCCTTGGTCATGGCATAGGTGTATTTAGCTAGGGCATAGTAGCCTTTAGGACAAACTAGTTGAGACACGTGTAGAGGAGGAGGATGTCTTACTGCCTAAAAATATTACCCTTTTAGGAATACCATGTGATCTAGCTAGAGTATGCTTATGGTAAGAAGTTTTTATCTGTTACACATGCTGAGAGAAGCTTTTCTACGACCAAGTGGGAAAAGATTAGCACCACTACAAGGGACCATTCTAAAATGTAGATCTGCACTAATGGGAAAAAGGCTTCAATTAAGCTGGTTTTTGAAAATTCTTTCACTTTGACTTTTTTGTTTATTTCTATGGGAGTTTGTAACTAAAACCTCTAAAATAGTATCTTAAAAAATAGTAATTTTATGATTGGTAGGTGGGAGTGACACAGACAAACATGCATGTTTTGAAATAGTAGTTCTTTATAAAATGGCTTTATGGAGAAAATTCTTTCTTACCATCCATATTATGAATAGGAGTTTTTCACTGTTTTCTTGGGCTTCAGGCTATATAGGGCTTTTGCTCCTTCCCCCCTTTTCATCATTCATACTTTCAAATAATAATTCTTTTATAGCATGTGTTCTTCTTTTCCCTCTGTCAATGAAAGTTTTTTAAAGATAATTCCTTTAAATGTATTTTAAATATTTTATCTTTCTATTTTCAAGGGACATCAAAAGTAAAAATGTACTATTGAAAAACAATCTGACAGCTTGCATTGCTGACTTTGGGTTGGCGTTAAAATTTGAGGCTGGCAAGTCTGCAGGTGATACTCATGGACAGGTAAGGATGATAATTTGTAAAATGTAAGAAATAATAATAGCTTGTCTCATGTTTTCTTAGAATGGTATTTCAGAATTTTATTGGTCTGAAATTATTGTGGTTGTGATTAAATAAGTATTTAATAAAGAGTTACATGTTAAATTTTCTGAGAAGGATTTTTATGTGGTGCTGGAAGAGTCAGGTGGTTAGATCAAGCAATTCATAAATAACCGTTAGATGTCATAGGATTCTTTTTAAAATACCGATCAAAGAAGAATGCAGCACATAAATTCTTAGGAAGTTCTTAAGTTTTAACTTGATAGTTTGAATTTGTTGATTGTTTCACCATAAGAGGAATGTGAGGATAGTCCTACTATATAGGAAGAATACCCATTTTCTAGGCCATTATAGTTTCTTGCTTCTTGCTCTTTATTGCTTCATTAACTCCTCTTTCATGAACTTGATGGCTTTTCTCTGAATTCTTTCTAGAGTTCAGAGCACTTGTAAATCCTTGAGCAAGGTGTCTAACTCTGGGTAAGGTCTGCACAAAGAGCTCTCAGCAGTGGGGAACCTCTAGGAAGGCCAAAGGGGAAAAGAACATTATCCGCACATTTTATTTTCAGAAACTGTGAGGTGAAGAAATGTGTTCTTACTCCTACAAGATCACCTTCTAATCAAGAAAACCAGTTTGACTTGCAAGGTGACACTTTCTACAAAGACAAATAAGTAATTCAGGCGTTGGTATTATCATTTTGTAATCTCTCAAATCATGTAAATTATTGGTCTCCTAATTACCGTATATACTCGAGTATAAGCCGAGTATTTTTTCAGCACAAAATTTGTGCCAAAAAACCCAAACTCGGCACAAATTTTGTGCTGAAAAAAACTTGGCTTATACTCGAGTATATATGGTATTTGCTTTCTTTTTCTCAGTATGTCCTATTGATACTTCAGAATGCAGTTTTAAACAGTCATGACACAATTTTGGCAATATTAACTAGCAATTTAAGAATTTAGTTAAGGGTAATAGATGGCAGTCATATAGCTCTAGAAAAATTAACCTAGCTGTATATGGGAATGGAAGCGATTTGGTGGAGAATAGTTCTAAAATGGAGATTGTGTAAGGAACCTAGGACAAACTTCTGAGCTAAGTGAATGACTATCATAAGGCTAAATTTTGGGAATACTATCATTCTTTAGTACCCGTAAGCACCCTCTTCCCCCTTTTTTAAAGAAAAAATGGGGGCCTCATTTTTATCATTTTTTAACACTCTTACAGTTGGAGTACCATTTAAGGAGGTAATAATAGCTACTCACTGACAGTACAGTGCTTTGATTTTAAATTTTATGGACTAGGAAGTTTCAAAAATATTTGGAGGAAATTGCATATTGCATATTTTATGTGTTGCAAAACAAAAGAAAACTTATAAAAGAGAGGACATTTTACACTAAAATAGTAGAATAACCATAATCTTGAATAAAAGATGTACTCTGCATGGCATACACTTATCTTTAAGAGAAAAGTAGGTTTTTGAGAAATACTCATTTTCAATAATTAAAATTATTCAGAGTAGCAAAGAAAGCTACTTTTTTTTCCTTTAACATATTCTCCTTATTAAGTGAATTAATATCTTAAACTTTGGTCTTAATGATCTGTCTTTATTTTCTTAAACATCTCTTTTATATGTGTGAATATTTATATATATTTGCCCAAGTTCTAATTTCTAGAGATGACTTACCTAAGGATGGGGCCTACTGGAAATACCAATATTTAGGATATTCCCTAGATCTACTAAAACTCAAGTATATTTGTGATCTACCCGTCTGTTTCACTAACATTTTTTAAGCATTCATACATGAATGCTGTCAAATGCCAACCAAATTCTACTAGCTTAGTAACGTAGTGACAGGTAATGAGAAATACCAAATTTGGGGGGATGGTTATAAATAAAGGACTCTAAGGCTGAAGAATTCATGAATAAAGAAATACATAGTTGTTTTTTTTTTTTTTTTTTAAAGAAATAGAACTTTTACAAAAGTCTATCCATCTTTTTCTTGGGTAATTCATTTTACAATTTCTGAGGTTTTTTTTTTTTTAATATATAAATAGAAAAAGACCTCAAAAAAGGCATTTAAAAAAAAAAGATACATTTCAAACAATATGTAAAAGTACAGTTGAAAAGTATCTGCAGCATTCTTTTCCGTTTCTTCTTTCTCTGGCTAACAGTCATTGTAGTTTCCTAGTATTGCTTTGAGAAAGGGAAAATAAATCCTAAACTTATAAGCCTAGACCAGAATAATGTATGTTGATATATTTTTTTAAGTACTATAAAGGATCTTACTATATATACAGTGTCAAAGGTCACGCATAAAGTTGCCATACAGAGGGAAAATGGGAAATTGTAGCTAATTGTACCTTTATTTACAAAATATTTGTTAAAAATTTTTATAAAATGTTTATAAAAAATTCTGTATGTATTGGCCACCTCTTTGTAATGAATATTTTGTAAATAAAGGTATATTTAATTACAATTTCCCATTGTCCCTATGCATGGTAACTTTATGCACCATCTCTGAAACACTCTATACATTTATAGTCTTGTGGTCTTCATTTAGTTACCTTTCCTGATGATAGACCACATTTGGTTTTGAGTATTTTGTAAGTATTAGTTCGTAAAGTTAATAAATGAGTTTGCTTTCAACATGTTTTTCAGGTTGGTACCCGGAGGTATATGGCTCCAGAGGTATTAGAGGGTGCTATAAACTTCCAAAGAGATGCATTTTTGAGGATAGATATGTACGCCATGGGATTAGTCCTGTGGGAACTGGCTTCTCGCTGTACTGCTGCAGATGGTAAGGGAATAAATCTATTAAAGATATATATGCATACTGCACATGTATGAAAAGGGATGATTATATTCAAAGGCAATATCTTAAAGTACAATTTTTTTAATAGACCCCAAGAGGTGGTAGAGAATTCAGAAGGCAGAGGAGCAGAGGGTGGGTTCACATTGAGCCTTTAGCATCGTTAGTTATTTTGTTGGATACCTCACATACCTCCAGCTTATTTGCTGACACAGTTTTGGAGCTAGCTGTTATCTTAGTTTTAAACCTGAGGACATTGAAACTCAGAGAAGCTAAGTAGCTTTACTCTTTTAGCGTCAAATCATCAAATGGTAAAACCTAGATTTGAAACTGATCTGCCTATAAGGAGGGGGCTGCTGCTTTGGTTGGGTCTTGCTCCCCAGGTTCTAAAGTCAACTCTTATGGTGAGAGGAGGAGAGGCACGTAGAGTGGGAGGGACTTTGCTCTAAGACATTCAGGTGGAGTCTTTCCAGCACTCAGCTAATACCAGCATGAACCTGACTAACCACATTAAATTTACAGTCTGTCCTCTTCAACATAGTGTGCATTTAGATACACTAAAGGTTAAATTCCATTTCCTTAAAGCTTTGACCTGATGTAAACATCATTGTGAACATTAGTCACTGTCCCTAGCACAGCACCTTGATTCTAAAGGGCTCCTGTTCTTTGTTATTATTGGAGTCCTTGTTGAAGAATTGTAAATATGTGCTGTTTATTTATTTATTGGAGTAAATCTGCAGACTGAATTCCTGGAATGACAAACCTGTGTTCTAGGAACTTTGTCTTTGGTGTTCCTTCATAAGGGCTCTGCTTTCTCTTTAAATAGGTTGCAGCACTTTTTTAATTTTTTGGATAATATAAGGCAAACTTTGCTGACTGCTAAACTCCCAAGTAAATGTAAATGACCTGGATTGATCTGTTTTTCAAATTTTAATTTATAATTATCTAAAAACTTCCTGTGATTGTCAAAGACCATAGAAGACATTTTGAATATTTAACAAGGTATAACCTACTTAACCTCTGTTACTGAAGAGTATTTTACTTTCTCAGTACTGTAATAGGTTCTCAGTGTACGACATACTGCCTCTGGAATATGAAATTTTATGTGGGTGCTATATTTTTAGTAGAAATTTAGTAGGGTGCTCAGAAATGGGTGGCCATTCTTTTTTCCAGGATTAGGGGTTTGGCTTGGGAGTTGATCCCAAACTTAAAGAAGGTTGAAGCAATTTGGGAATTAACTTTAGCTTAGAAGTCTAGGAAGAAGAATAAACTATTCAATGTGTTTTGACTCAATGTAGAAGAGGAATTACATTTATTATGTGCCCTTATGGAAGCAGGTCAAATGGTAGATGTTATAGGAAAATAAATTTCATAAGAACTTATATTAATAGGAACTCTCCTTAGCAAACCACTAGGTGGGGACACACAAGGCCTTGTTCTCAAGTATTGTGCATTTTATTTGAGGTAACAAAATATATTCTGGATGATGAACTCCATCTTGCCTCTGTCCAGTACTTAGGTAGCCAGTAAATGTTTTTGGATGAATGCAATACTTGAAAAATACCAGGATGTGATATGGGAGTTTAGAGGAAAAATTGCTGTTTGTTGTAAAGAGATGTTATCACGGAAATATTTTTGGGAAAATAAAGGGATAGAAGTTTACTTTTTTTACATGGTTAGTATGTACTAAGAATTAATTACAGTTAGGCATTTCTGCTCTTGAGTCAGAAATTGGGACAGAGGGATAATGTGAACATTACTAAAGTGAGTGTTTATGAACTTGTTGACATCTAGTTAAATTAATTTTCCAACTTCAGTAAGTATACCAAACTCCTGGGAATCTTGTTAAAATTCAGATTATGACCCAAGTAGGTCTGGGTTGAGGCTTGAGATTGTACATTTCTTACAAGCTACCAGTTGATAGCAATGCTGCTGACCTGTGGACCATGTAAGGGTTTGAATAGACACCTCAGACTGTACTATGTCACTGGAAATGCTCACGCAGAGGCTGACTGTCCAGCCAGCAAGCATTCTTACATTTAAGGAGGATGAAGTTAGATGACCCCTGTTGGGGTCCTACCCGGGAGCAGGGTTTGCTAAGACCGATGGAAACTGGTGGCATTCGACTGAAGAAACAGAGTTAGAAGCGAAGATAAAGAAAGAGACATGAGACATAGAGTAAAATTAAAGGTGGGAGCTCAGGAGTCCATTACCTGTTGTGGGCTTCTGGCAATGACCCAGAATGTTTGCTCCGCTCTGATTTTATTGAAGTCTATTTGCCCAGAGGGTAACATGAAGGAGAAAATAAAGATGTCCGCAGTTTCTCTGATTGAGCATACCAGCTCCTATTATTATTATTATTAACCTTAAGGGTAGCCTTCAAAATCGGAAATCTGAGCCTATTATTGGGAGAGCCTCCTGCTTGAGATCACACACACAGATTTCTAGGGAGGTGTTAAACTTCTCGGTGGAGTAAAATGCCACCAATGTTAATCTCCTCTGAGTAATCAGTGGGAGGGAGGCACTTTCCTCCCATCACCACCACAGAGGATCTTCCTCTGCCATAAGGGATATAAGCTCTTCTGCCCACATCTCAGGGCTCAAGTAACTCTCTTTATCTCTGCCCCATGGAAATGCAAATCTCCACAATGGGTATCTGCTTTGCTTGTTTAAATGGGCAGGAAACGCCCTAGAAGATGTATCTTTCTAGGACTTGCCACGGTCTCTTCTATGGCCATTATTTTCCTCAAGAGTGCTCACAGACCCAGCAGGGTGTTTGTAAGCTGTATCCCCAGCAGTCTAGAATTTCAGAAAAGGCAGGAAGCTTGCTAGCAATGGCTAGCTTAAATGTAAACTAGCTGACTTTTCTTTATTTCAAATCACTCAGCTTACTTTTTAATTTTTACTCTTTTTATGGGGGTGCTTTCCCTTCCCAAGAATGGGGTCTTCAATCCCCATTCTCCCAGTAATCCCTTCATGATTCATTGTATTTTATTCAGCAATATTTGGTGAGTTTCAGGAACTTGCACAAGGTAACCACACATCTGGTCACTGAAATTGCTCAGTAGATTCTGTAAAGGGCAAACAATACAGTGATCGAAATCATAGACTTTCAGTCATTCAGATTGATTCAAATCCCAGCTCTGCCACTTAACAGCTGTATGCTCGTGATACAAAATGTGACTTTTCTGAGTTCCTTTACATATGTATGTCATATGTAAAATAGGTGCATATTGAATATTAGCTATTCCTAAATGCATTTTTCTGTTTAGGCCTAAAAAAAGGAATTATTTATATTGTTAAATAAATCTTGTTTGTCTGTGAAAGCACATTCTACCTTGTTGGAAACCGTGGAGAGTGTGTATTTGTGATTTTTTAAAAGACTGACAGGCACTTCAAGCAGCTATTTTGAGAGGGCAGAGAAAAGGTGACTCTGAGGTGCCTAATTCCTCATGTGGGGCATGTAGCAGGTTTGGGTATGGCAAAGAATAAAGATATAACAGATTGAACCAAGAGTCTCTGTAAGGATGGAAACACTACTATAAGCATTCTGATCTGAATTGCAAGGAGTTGTGTACCTTAACTAAAAGGGATATTATATCCTTTATTTGCAAATATTGATTATTCCCTATGTTCGGTATGCAGACGGGTAAAAAAGCTCCTTACACAATCCTTAGCAGGGTTATATCACAGACCTTTTGATTTCCCATAAATGAGATTTAGTCATGCTGTGGTACAAGTACAGTTGAGAACCTGTTTTCTCTCCTCTCCTTATAGCATGTAAACATCACCATTGGAAAAAGGTGATAAGAGTAAAAGGTATATACCAGTTGGGAAGTCAGAAAGATTTTAATTAAAATGATGTTTTCCTTTCTATTTTTGTTTTCTTTTTTAAAATACATTTCAGGACCTGTAGATGAGTACATGTTGCCATTTGAGGAAGAAATTGGCCAGCATCCATCTCTTGAAGACATGCAGGAAGTTGTTGTGCATAAAAAAAAGAGGCCTGTTTTAAGAGATTATTGGCAGAAACATGCTGTAAGTCGCAGTTAGCTTTTCATTTGAAATTCCCAGTAAAACACTTTTCAGAATGACTTATTTCTGCACATTTATCTCTCTCCTGGGAGGATTTTCTGAGGGAAGTGATCTGGGCACAAGATAATCTGTGCTGGAATTCTAGAGGCAGAATTAGGCAAGGTCTTTGTATCCTTGAGGGAGACTATGAAGTCAGAGTTTTAGAAGGCTCTTGTCTCAGTGATCCTGAGCTTCCATTTAGAAAGTTTCCCAGGTGATAGGAATTCCTGATTCTGAGCCTGTGGATAGTTGAGTATCTTTGCTGATTACCATCTTCCAATATGATACTATTTTTAAAGGTTTATTGAGCACCAGGCTTTCTCCTCTCTGTGGGAATTTGTTTTAGCCTTTTGATTTGAACTTAGAGTTTCAAGTTCTTAAGACTGCTCTAAAACTAGACTAGGCAGAAGATAAGACATTATTGCCCTGGACTCTGGTCTAAAGATAACTAGAAACATGGATAAAACCAAAGACTCTTCAAAGATGGCTTCTTAATCCTCTAATTGCAAAATAGATATGCTGATATATTATCTGAGAAAATGGTAAAGATTGGTAGAACCCTTTGAGCCTTACTTTTGAGCCTAGCACATTAGGGTTACCATTGGAATGACTTGGTTTACAACAATGATAGGCAATTTTGAAATTAAAAACAAAATTCCTGATATGATAGTTTACAATGCTAAAAAATAGTTTCTCTTAGTGCTTTTCTTCATAGTCCTATGCATACTAAGTAAAATTGAATGTTGACAAACACGTATCAGATTTGGCTAATCTTGAAACTTATTTGAACCATAAATAACAATTTCTTTATGAAAATTTCATCCTGTTTCCTAATAGAAAACAAAAATCGCTGTAGTGTTTAAATATATTTTTCTGCTTTTAGGGAATGGCAATGCTCTGTGAAACGATAGAAGAATGTTGGGATCATGATGCAGAAGCCAGGTTATCAGCTGGATGCGTAGGTGAAAGAATTACCCAGATGCAAAGACTAACAAATATTATTACCACAGAGGACATTGTAACAGTGGTCACAATGGTGACAAATGTTGACTTTCCTCCCAAAGAATCTAGTCTATGATGGTTGTACCATCTGTACACACTAAGAAATGGGACTCTGAACTGGAGCTGCTAAGCTAATGAAACTGCTTACAGTTTGTTTTCTGTGTGAAATGAGTAGCGTGTCTCCTGGAAATGTAAGAAGACCTTTGTTGAAGACATGGCTCCTGGAGACTTACTGCATTGCCTGTAGCACAGATGTGAAGAACATGGACTAAGAGAAAAGTTGCAAACTCTATAAAGAAACTTTTGAAAAAGTATACACGAAGAATGTGGCCCTCTCCAAATCAAGGACCTTTTGGATCTGGCTAATGGAGTGTTTAAAAACTGACATCAGATTTCTTAATGTCTGTCAGAAGACACTAATTCCTTAAATGAACTACTGCTATTTTTTTTTTAATCGAAACTTTTCATTTCAGATTTTAAAAAAGGGTAACTTGTTTTTATTGCATTTGCTGTTGTTGTTTCTCTAAATGACTATTGTAATGCCAATATGACACAGCTTGTGAATGTTCAGTGTGCTGCTGTTCTGTGTACATAGACAACGTCATCAAAGTGGGGTACAGTAAAGAGGCTTCCAAGCATTACTTTAACCTCCCTCAACAAGGTATACCTCAGTTCCACGGTTGCTAAATTATAAAATTGAAAACACTAACAAAAATTGAATAATAAATTGATCCATGTTTTATAAGAAATTCACTGTGTTATTTAAAGAAAAAAGGTAAGCTATGCTTAGTGCCAACAGTAAGTGGCCATTCGTAAAGCAGTGTTTTAGTTTTTCTTGTGCTGGCTTGTAATTTAGGGGAAAAAAAGTGTTTTTTGAAATGAAAAGATGGTATCATTTCCCCCTCCTTCACATGTTTTAAAGCTCCATATTATATTTACTTCCCAAAATATTGCATACTTAACCTAAGTATTTTTTTTAGGTGTGCTGTGTTTGGGGAATATTTGAAAACTGAAAGCATGATTTAAATTTTTTTAAGTGAGCTGTGACACTGGAAAGCTCTTCATTTTATCTTTGAAAATAGATTTTTTTCTATTTATATATGTAAAATTGTAGTGTATTTCTTTTCACCTAACTGTGTGGGACATTCTGATTTAGGATCACCTCAGGAAGTGTCATGACCCAGAGTTCCTCACTCTCTGCTTGGAGACTTTTAACTTTCACTCAATTTCTGCTTGGTGCCATCTTGTCAGAGTAATATTTGATGTCTGTGATATATAAAGAATTATCCCAGGATAGAGATGGTAAACTTTAAGCACAGATTTCAGATGTTATGGCTTTAGAACAAATCAGGGATAACAAGTTAAACTTATAACTTAAAATATGCAATGGCATTTAGAGGTAATCGATGTTGGTATAGGTAACACAGCCTAGTTTCCTCCCCTAAATTTCTTTCACAACTCTGATAGTAACTTAAGATAGTTCATGCCTTATCCTTGCTAAGAAAATGGAATTGATGGTAGGAAGGTGCCAAAGTGTTTTTCAAAACAATATTAACATTACAATAATAATTGGATTCTTCCTCCGGTTAAAATAGGCCAGTGTAAAACATTAACTTTCAGATTCCTGAATTTCCAGATTCCTAACCAACAAATAGCCAGTATTATGCTATGTATTTTTGTCAGGTCATTTTAAAATGCATACATTAACTTTATAAAATAATTTTTTTACACGTCACTATCAGGAGCTCACTGTGAATGTGTTATTTAACCACACAGTACACTACACTTTACATGTAATATACACCTAATCTCTGGGAATAATGAATTCTGTTATTTATAAATAATACATAGGTCAACAGGCTCTAAGCAGGGTGGGGGGCGGGGAGAAGAAGAGTAATAGCATTCTTGTCTGTGTGCCACACACCATAAGAACGGTTTGTGGACTTGGTCACATACCTACCCAAGGTCTCATTGTATTCCTAGTAATTCCCATTTCAATGCTGAGTTCCTCTTTATTTCAAAAAATACTTGGCATCTCAATTTCTTGATTTGGTTTTGCTTCCGTTTTGAAACTAATCAAGAAGGGAAAATATTGAGAATGTGCATACAAGAAAAATCTGAAGATGAATCTCTACCTGTTGTAAAATTAAACTTTCTTTCTAAAAGTTACAAAAAAGTCAGAGTGAAAATAAACAGGGATATAGTAAATGTTTGGCTTACATGAGCACTAGAGATAAATTTTATGAAACCAGTTATTCACAATATAAAATGCTTTCTCTTGAAGTTAGGAAAAACTCTTCTAGAAACGCTGGGTATTGTACTTAACTGTAGCTAACCAATTTTAAAACTTGTATCCTTTTAAAAACCATATTAATAGAAAAACTTTTTATAAGCAGTAAAGTAAGAATGTTCCAGTGACTACCTGTCCTTATACCTAGTCTTGTTAACTCTTTTGCAGGGTATTTAGTGTTTGGTTTACAGTCAAGTGCAGAGTGGGCAAGTTCAAAAATTTGAGCTAAGGATATTGGCAAAAAGAAAAGATCAAACAATGAGAAAAACGGTGATTTGTTTGGGGGCAGACACCCCAGTAACTTTTTCCTCATGTGTATGGTGCTCTTCATGATTCATCTTGTATTTTGCCTTTCTGATGCCCATCAGAACTGCTGCTCTTACACTCTTCACCTTGCCCACATCTCCTTGTAAGGAATGTTTTATGATCAACTGCCATAGGACTGATGGATTAACCAGTGTTTGGCTTTATTCAAAGTCTACGCCCTGCACAGCTCTTGTATGTATTTTAGATAGAAAGTTTTTTAGCATGTCATGTGTGATTCTCGTTTGAATGTTTATTCCAGGTACCTTGTGAATTCCAGAATGGAGACTGTGCCTCATGATTATTGGTCCCATGAACTTGCACTGTCTTTCATGGTGATACTTTGAAACTACAATCAGGAAAAACAAAACAAAACAAAAAAAGAAACAAAAATCCAACACTTTTGAATCTCTTCTGCCCCATGTCCTCACCCCTACGTAACAGCTGCAAGTAAAATGCAGGAGGCAGAGAATAATCCCTGGCCAGATGATAGTTTAGTGGAATAAACTGGTTACTTTAAAAAAAAAATGCTTCATTGAAGGTATTTTCCAGTTTTCTTTTTTACTTTTTTTAAAAAATTTACTTTTAGAAATATTTGGTATGATGTGCATAAAATTAACCAATTTACTGACAAAATGATACAAGTAGCATCTTGACTGAACATCATTTACCTCAGATATTCAACCAGCAGTACGTTTTTTATGCAGTCTCAACCCATATCCTATTTGTTACCTCTCAAAGTATTGGTAAGCAATTATTTTAGCTTTACTCTGTATTTCTTGTCAGTTTTGGGCACAGGTTGTTGTACTACTGTCAAACCATACTTGCTATTTTTTCTGCAAGTATTTAACAGAAAGCTAAAAAAAAAAAAAAAAATCCCCATAAAACTCCACCTTGGATAAGTGATTGTTAAATATTGTATAAATTGTATGCTATCCCCATTCCATCCCCAAGTTAAATAAAAAAAATGAATATGGTATTTGCATATGCAGTTTTTCTTTAGCTTTATGTTTTTCTGAAAGAGGGGAATAGTAGCTTTGTAATTTATAATGAGGCTTATACCTTGTTATATGAAGAATGGGGATAGTGCTGAAAGAAGGGAGATCTATTCTGGCATTCCCCTCCTTTGTTGTCTAAGCAAATGACATTCCCATCCAAGCATGCATGTTGGTGTAGCCAATATTAGGAAGCCAGAGGCTAGTTGGCATGTGTCACTGTTCACACCAACAGATTCTCAGATTTTTTAGGGTAAAGGTGAAGAAGGACGGCACTTTAGATTATGGAGGTTTGAAAGAACCTGCTTTGCTTTCTAAACCAAATAAAAATGCAGACTACGATGGCATATGGATGCAATCTACTGAAAGACGAACTGTTTTCTACAGCATGTTCCACAAAGCAAGGATCCTTTAACAAATACTGTTTTCAACATATATAGCATTATGGTACAGAATGTTTGGGCCAAACAGTTTTAATGTTTTAATTCCCCAGAGCCATTCACATGATCCACATGCCTCCCAACAAAAATGTCTTGGGATTGTAAGCTAACCTATTTTTCCCAATTTGCTTTACAACTCTTTCACGTTTACCTCAATTACTGCAAATGAAAACCTACCCTTGATACTTAGTTTTTAAATCTGTATATTGGGGTTGTTTATGGACTTTCAGCTTTTAAGTAGCATCTTAAGCTAAGAAAAATTTTCAATCCTTATGTCATTTCATGAGTCTACTACCCTTTATGGCAGATAATACTTTACTAAAATAGTTGAGATTTTTCTTTTAAAGAGACAAAGCTCAAGTGTAAAATCCTTGGTGCTAGTAATGGTAGTGATGCCACCATATTAAGTATTTTGGTAAAATATCTCCTGCAAGTGAGGAGATACAGGCATAGAACCAGTATGCAAGCCTTAGCTTTATTAAAACTGGTGAAAAGTAAATGACAGTACTCTGAAGACCTAGAAGGCTTTATTTTCTTTTGGGGGGCATTGGGGAGATAGGCTATATATGTGAAAGAATAAGTTATGGCCGGGCGCAGTGGTTCACATCTGTAATCCTAGCAATTTGGGAGGCCAAGGCAGATAGATTCCCTGAGTTCAGGAGTTAGAGACCAGCCTGAGTAATAGCAAGTAGCTGTATATTAAGGAACAGAAAAACTAGCTGGGTAGGTGGCAGGCATCCCAGCTACTCAGGAGGCTGAAGCAAGGGGACTGGTTGAACTCTGGAGTTTGAGGTTGCTGTCAGCTATGATGTCCTAGCACTCTACCAGGGTGTGGCTCTGCCTCAAAAAAACAAACAAAAAACCAAAAAAACAAAAAGACCAAGAAAACAAACAAACAAACAAACTGTAACTTAGTGTAATACTGAAGTGCTATTACACTTTAATGCACAGAAATCTATAGCCAAGATATTTTCAAAGCCAAATTCCTTATAAAGAACAATTTAAAAACTACTTGGTAAGGAACCCATTGTTGAACTTCAGGTCTTGCTAGCACTGGCTTGAGCTGAATTCCAGGTTTGGTCAGTCATTTTCCACCTGTATGATACTGGACTCTGCCAGTACTATGTTAATTTTCTGGTCTATTAATACCCATACCTAAATCTCAGGGTGTCTGAAGTAAATGGATTGATTATATGAACTGCACAAGGATAGGGGTAGGAACTGTGTATTTTGTAAACCTCCCATCTGCGCATTGGGTAATCATATATTCTTGAACAATTAAAGTTCTTGAGTGCTTGTTAAATTTCATTTTAAACATGTACCTGTGTTCATTTCTGATTTATAAGTTAATAATTTGACGGGCATTTTCACATTCCTCATAAGAGATTTACTTTTTTGATACAGATTCAGCTAACATTGCCACACATTTCCCATTATTTGTGTGAGTAGGTTTCCAGAAATCGAAAGAACAGTCATATGCTGTTTAATAATGGTACTATGTTCTGAGGAAGATATTGTTAGATGATTTCCTCACATGGTCTGAACATCATAGACCAGTAGTTCTCAATCTTGCTAATGCTGCAATGTACTTTCATTATTAAAAAGGAGTCATGACCCACAGGTGGAGAACTGCTGTCATAGAGTAGTATACTTACACCTAAATGGTACAGCCTATTGCTACTAGGTACAAACCTATATAACATGTTACCATATTGAATACTAGAGGCAACAGTAATATAAGTGTATTTGTTTACATAAACAAAGAAAAGGCATATTTCAGGCCCACCCTCGTATATATATGTGATCTGTCATTGACCAAAATGTTGTTAGATGAGGCATGACCGTACTTGTTAAAACAGCAAATTCTGATGCCTTTTAGCGAAGTTGGTTGAAGAATCCATATTTTAGGATAATTGCGATGTTCTACATTTTGATTAGTCTAGAAAAAAAAAATCTTTAAACTCCTTGGCCTTTTTCTTCCATGTGGAGCATTCTCTGGCTAACTTTGTCAGTCTCCTGTAATAGAAGCCTAGGGTCTGGGGAAAATCTGCATGTGTATAGAAAAAAAAATGAAGCACCCCTTCTGGACCAAAAGATGACTTACTTATTATACCTCAGTTCTTACACTGCTTTTTATTTTTGATCATGTTGGTTTAAGGTTTATAAAAACATCTAGCTGCTAGGTTGAAATGAACTCTTCAAATGGACCATATAAACACTTGACAAGTATTAAATACGCACAGGACTCAAACCCTAAAACAGTTACGTTTTATTGTTTTGAACTGCTACTCACAACACAACCCAAATCAATATACGAATTATGTGTAACTGGAAGATTCAAAGGCAAGACACAGCCAAGATAGTACACGTGCGAATCTCCCATAAATACAAAATGTTTATAAATATTAGAAAATGTAATAATACATCTAGTTAAGGGACAATAGTTTTTAGCTCTAGAAGTATGCCTGAAATGCCAAACTGGAAGTCACCGGTTATACTCAGAACCAGCTTAGTGAGGATGTTGCCCACTGCCTAACATCTGTAGGACAGTTGGGGTACTTCTGCAGAGCATTCATAATTTGGGTATTATCCAAAAGTAGCTTCATCAGCTGGTATTCTCTCTGTGAATTTCCTGAAGTTCTTTCCATGGGCTTTATTAACTCTAATTGTTGTAAATGTTCAAAAGCCTGAAAGATGAAAGAAATAGTTTAGGTGGGATGGGGAAAGAAAATGACAAAGTTAACCGATAGTACAGTTACAGTTTTGGTCAGTTATAGAACAGAGTGCTATAAACAAAACATAATAGAAATCAACAAGGCTGAAAAAAAACTCTACTACGTAAAAACTTATTAAGTAAAACTGTACAGTCATCTGTTCATACACTGTTGAATGCAAACAGGGCAAATGTTAATTCAGTCTGTACAATATTGTTTTCTAACCTCATTTTAAGACAATTTTAAAAAAGGGTTTCCAGTTCTCTAAGAATCAGGTAAGACCTAAGACTGCCTGAAGGATTACTTAGGTTACTCAAATTTGCACTTACATTTTGCCTCTACCTCTGTAAGACTTTGCCGTGTAAGTTTAACACAACTGTTAACAAAAGGGTAGGCAGAAAAAGACCTCTGAGAAAACTGCAACTATTCAACTGATTCTGTAAATAATTCATTGAGCAAGGCAGTAGGGGCATGAAAGAGGAAAGACAGGCTCCTATTCCTCTAAGAAGACTGACTGAGACTGTCACAACCTGTCAACGAGCTCCCCATTATAACAGGACCCTTTACTGTCTGCTTCCTCTTATCCCTAATATCCATATCTTATGTTTTTCCTAACCTTGATTATTTTTTTTCATATCCTAAAAACATACCTAAACATACCAAAGCCAATAAATAAACTATTACAATGAGGCATGTTAACAAATAGTGATACACTAAAATACATTCCTGAGCATTCTTACAGCCACTGGGAAAAACATCACTGGCCTACACTGTATTCTCTATGCATGATAAAAATTCTGATGAAAAGAAAAAAAAAAGCTCATTTCCAGATAAGAAAATACTGGAGGCTGCAAGTGTTGGGGCTGAATGAAATTAAGGAAATGTCTCGGCAGCAAAATATTTCCTTATCGAAAATACTGGAATGAGCAGCTATGAAGAAGTCACAAGAATTTAAATGATTAGACAACCTTTAAAGCCATTTACACAACTCCCACAAACTATGACTGTCAGACAGACATGATATTGAGGAAGAAACCTTCAGGATGTTAAACACCTATTTTGCTTCTTTGAAGAACTGATAGTGCTCTGTACTTCTACTTTATTCATTGCTACAAGTAATAAAACTCTGACTACTATGGCCTATAGGGATGTCTAAGGATTTAGGTATCCACTGCTTTAATAAAAAGTTTCTTCCCATAAAATATGCTAGAACTGCACTGTCCATACCAGGCTATTAAACACTTGAAATGTGGAACTCAATCTTTAATTTTACCTAATTTTAGTTAAATTCAAACTTAAAAACTAATACTGGATTCACTTAGAATTTATAATCAATATAAGATGTTATTTTCCTTTACTTTTTGTATTAAGTCTTTGAAATTAGATGTGTAGTTATAGCACATCTCAATTCACTACACATTTGGAAATACTTGTTCAGTTCCATAAAATTTATAGGAGAAAAGATTTTACACTTTGAAATAATTCCAAATATACTTAAAATTTTCTGACATATTTTTGACATTTTGAGTTAAATGTATTATTAAAATTAATTTTACTTTCTCTTTTTTACTTTTGTATGACTACGAGAAAATCTGAAACTACATTATGGGGCTTCAAGTATCTTTCTAGTGGACAATAGTACCCTAAAATAAAAGTCCTCAAACTAGTCCCCAAACCTTCTCTACATGCCCTTACAGGCCAATGTGATTTTTGTCCTTTAATGTGTTAACCTGAATTTTTGTCTCTTTTTACAGCTGAGATTAGAAAACCAATGCTTGTGTAGGAAACAGATAAGGTTCTATCTGTCTGACAAGACCGTGGTACTAAATTCTTTTTAGCATGCAAATGCTATTAACAGACAGCAGAGGGCAGTATAGCTCCATAAACTGTAAAAACTGAATTGGCTGCTTACTCAGTTTTATTCAAATATTTCATTTTTAGATAATTTGTTTTGAAAAAAATCCCTGTTTAAAAAAATTAATGCAAATACAACATTGTATGTATATATAATCAAATTGTATATAAAAAATATACTTATCTACAGAAAAATAAAAGCGAATTAAATCTTACCTTCATTACAACAGGTTTCTCAAAATTGTAAACAGAATGGGCTTTCCGTTGAACAAACTTCTGAAACTCTGGTCAGAAAGCAATGATAATGTTAGTTCCTCAAATAAACATGAGGAGAGAGTCAGAAAGAAACTACCAAAGCCTCAGCTTACCATTATAGACCATTTGAAAATTAAATGGCTCCTCTTCATATATGTCATTTAAATGTTTCATTGCTATTATAAGACAGATTTCCAAGACTGAGAGACCTACAGTAAAAAGGACAAAACCAATGACTTTTACTTTAATGACACATAAGATTGAAATAAATGTTCTCCAAAGAGAAAAAGAATAGAAAGATCATGGTTTTGTGGGGTGAAGGAGGTTGATTCCTGTAGGTCCAAATGTGTTTCAATCACTGTTATCTATATCAACTTAAGTTACTTAACCTTCCTGAGCTTAGTGTTTCATCTGCAGGACATCTTAAAACTTACAGAGATGTTATACCATGTGGCTCATAGTAAACAATAAACAAAACTGCACAGGTGGGATATATCCAAGAGAATCCCCAAGTCCTTGGAAATCATATCCATGATTATGTGTGGGGTTTTTTTTTTGTTGTTGTTGTTGTTGTTGGAGACAGAGTCTCATTTTGTTGCCCTGGGTAGAGTGCTGAGACTTCATAGCTCACAGCAAGCTCAACTTCTTGGGCTCAAGTGATCCTCCTGCCTCAGTCTCCAGAGTAACTGGGACTACAGATGCCCACCACAACACCCAACTATTTTTTTAAAAAATGAGGTCTCGCTCTTGCTCAGGCTAGGCTTGAACTCCTGAGCTCAAGCAATCCACCTACCTCGGCTTCCCAGAGTGCTAGGATTACAAGCAAGAGCCACCGTGCCTAGCCTTATGTGTGCATTTTTGCCCGGAAAGAAAAAGGTTCCTCAGATTGTCCAAAGGGATAGTGAAACCCAAATGGCTAAAAGCCAGTGAGCACTTTTCAGTAGTACTTGGTGCCATGAAAACACCAGCAATACAATACAGCACAACCTGGATTTCCAATGTGGCAAGGGAGGCCAACATCAATCCCATTACCTACATTCAATTCAAACTTTTAAAGACCACAATTAAACAAAAAACTAAAAAAGCAGGTTTCTCACCATGTACAATATTTGCTTTTGAGTCCATGCTACAGAGCTGGTTTGCCTCCATTAGATCTGTAGCACTTATAAATGGGTGTGATGCTGTCACTCGATTTAAAGCAAACATCTGGGGAAATGAGATTCAGAAAAACAATTACACATTTACTTGAGCACTAGGAGTAAAGGTATTATCAGATTCAGCTCTATTAAAATAGGATATATTTCAATACACATGCCACATATCTCTCTACATGTAAAGCAGAACAAATGTTGGTGCTCTCCCTTCTCATATGCCTATCTTGTTTCCTTATTCCTCAAAAGAAGAACATTTAAGAAAGGAGGAGGGAGGACAAGGAGGAGAAAACTGAAAATAAGAATACTAAGCAAAACCCCAACCCAAAAAGGGAGATCCATGCCTTATGTTCACTTTTTTCAACTAGTCAAGGTGACTGTAAGATAGAAATTAGCTATTTTATATTCAATTGTACAAAAAAGAAAAGGACAACAAATTTATACCCAGAAACAACTATCTTTGAAAACACAGTCCATGTCTCATGTGCTTTCCATTTAATTTCCCCAAAACTAACACAGCTCTTAGACCAGGGCTGCCGCTCAAATATCTGAAGCTTTTTATTTTTCCACCTCAGTCCTTTGGATTAGTAGATAAAACTATATGATTTATCAGATATCTGATTAAATTTTAATTGAAATTGAATTAAATTTCAATTTCAGATAAATAATTTTTTAGTATAAGTATGAAACATGCAGTATGAGGGACACACTTATTCTAGGGAACTTTCTCCTCCCCCGCCTTAATCAGGACGCAAGTGCATTAGTTTAATAAAGGAGTTTGGGAATCCTTGTCCTTCATTCTTCTGCTTAGGTAGCTAGTATTCCTTCCCTTTCTCTCTCCCCTTGTCTTTTTTTTTTTTATTATTATGAACTATTTTTTAACATACAGAAAAGCAATAGAGAATAATAAATTGAAGATCCATGACCATTTTCCAAGCTTAAGAAATAAAATGTTTACAGTTGTAGGCCCTGTCTCCTCGGCCCTGACTGGACTATACTCTTTCTCAAATAAAATAACCTTGCATGTCTTTATACTTACACTTTACACTTCTACTACATATATATGTATGCACCCCTAGACAAAGCAGACTAATTTTAAAGTTTTATATAAATAATACATTGTACTTTCATAATTCTCTTTTTAATAAACATCTACTATTAGATTTATCCATTCTGAGATGTCAATTATAGTTTATTCATTTTTTTTTTCTGTTTTATTCCTTTTGTATATGCCCCAAATTATTCATTTCCTATTGATGGGCAGCTGTCATTTCCTTTTGTTTTACAATTACAAACAAGTCTGCAATAAACAATCCTGTACACTTCTTCTTATGCATCTGAATTTCTATAGTTACCCAATTTGCCCAACTGCCCTCCAAAGCATTATACATATTTCTAGTGCCAGCAGCAATAAATTTTAATAGAGACTATACCATCAGACTTATAACCGTTGACACCCACCAGACCAGCAGAAAATATAATTTATTTGAAGCATTTATCCACATTTACTTGGTTATTGGGGAGACTATAAATCCATAATATATAAAGAGCTTCCATGGTAATACTAATAAAGGAATGAGCTATAAGCATGCAACCCACCAAAATAAATCTTATTGACAAAAAACAAGCCACTATATAATTATCACGAATTAAAAATGTAATGGAAAACTAGAACTATGGTTGTTCATGTTAATAATACTAAGATAGAAATATTGTTCTAGAATAATGTGCTTGAAATGTATTCCTACTCTAAAAAAATTCTTACTCTCCAAGTTCCTTTATGATAAAGACAGCTATTGCTGAAAATGGCAGTGAACTTTTGATGGATGGGAGAGGGAAAGTATATAGAAATAAAGACTCAAATTTCCTCAGATAAAATAAGAATGAGAAAAGAGAATCTGTAAATAAACATGGCAGAACCACACAGTAAAGTAGGACACAAGCTTGAAGGCAGAGAGCCTTAAATTTAGCCTTGACTTTTTGCCACCTACTAGTTGTATAATCTTGGTAAGTTATTTAACCTCAAGAAACCTCAATTTCTTTAAGGATAAAAATAAAAACACCCAAGGTGTAAAAATAAGATTATTTAAAATTGCTCCAAAGAAAATGAAATACTTAGTTATAAACTTTAAATAATTATAGGATCTGGGTAGTGACTTATAAAATACAAATCAAAGTAATCAAACAAGAAAGGAAAATATGTACCACATTCATAAATTGGAACGCTCCAGGTAGTAAAAGCATGTTGATTCTCCCCAAATTTATCTATAGGTTTATTCAATCCCCATCAAAGCTTAATTATCTGGTGAAAGGAAAAGTGATAAAACCAATACAAACCAATAGCATGTGTAGTGACCGCAGGTTTTTGCTGACATTGAAATGCTTCTGCAGTACTTCTCGCACGCTTCTATCTTCTGAAAGACACTAAAGAAACAATGCAGTTTAAAATCTAAATATCATCTGAGCCAAATGGGTTATATACCTTTATTAACTCTAATACTAATTTTTTATTAAACAGATGTTGGTTTTACTTATAGAACACAAAATCAAATTTATAGTCTACTGATATTTTTCTTATCCCCTCACATTAACACAATGAACACAATAATAAAATAAAATCTTTACTAACCCCAAATTTCTACTGAAACAAGGGAAACTATATGGTCATACTAATATAATGAAAAAATGCAGCAAAAAAAATAACAGAGGATGAGTTACTGTACCTACAAAAACAAGGGGAACTATTACAAAGAATGTTTAACGTGTGTGAGAGTATTAAGAGATGGGCATTCCAGTTAAGGAGAATAGCATAAGCAGTGTAGGAAGATCACGGGATACTGACAGAAAATGAGAAGTCAAATACCTAGGCTGTATTTACTGACAAAGAGACTTATGAAAACATAAAGGCAAATGCAATTTTCATACAAGAGGCTAAGAGGAACTGTATTATCAATCAAGTAATGTGAAATGCGTATCAACATTTATAGAAGACAGAGAATTAACTCACGGGGAGTTATAAAAGAAGATTTGAAAGGGAGAAGGGAAAAAAAAATATCAAAGATGATGTATAAGGGAAAGAACAGCCCATGAAAGACAGTGAGATACGGTCAAGAAATGAACCTTGGCTTACTGATATTTAAGGAGCAGGTATAAAAAAGAGGAGCTAAGTAAGAAAGATACTAAGTAAGAAAGATACTGAAGATTCCAAGAGGCTTAGATAGAGCAGTGACCTAGAAAGTAAGGGTTGAAAATTTCAATAGGGAAGTGGTGTTTAACAATGTAAAACTATGTTGCAAAATTAAATTATCTTTTGAAAAGAAGCTAATGGCTATTAGAATTCAGAGATCAGTAGGTTCCTCTGAGAAAGCAATATAAAAGAGCCAAGTGACTTCAGTGAATAAGGACTCACTAGAAGGTGAAGAACATTTGGCATGAAGGGAAAGATTAAATAAAAGGAGAATAAATTGAGATGTGGAAGAAATAGAAGGGCTTTAGGAAGACTGACATTTTTCAAATATTACCTGCATGGAATAAAGATCGTTTTTCCTTATTTAGAAAAAAACCCAGAAAACTAAGCATTTCTACATTTTTGAGCTATAACTATGATTCAGGAATAAGTAATGGTATCCTGGAATAAAATTTCATGCTGTCAGAAAAGATATCATCCCAAACGTGACTTTCTTGGTATACAGCAGCATTACCTGGACTAGAACAACACAGCTAACTACAAAAAGACATGTGTTCCCAGCTTCAGTCTACTCTGTACTGATGAAGAAAATATGTTGTGAAATGCTTTTGTTCACTACAATAAATTATTTAGTGCTGCACAGAAATTATTATTTAGTGCTTAGAAAGAAACTTGTACTTGGATTTGAATGTGGCAAACAATTCAGGCCTCAGAAGTTCCTACTTATTCTCTTGCTATTGTTTGTAGTCTTCTCTTTGTATTTTTTGTTTTTTTACCATAAAGTCAAATATCCTTCAAAGTACACAGGCCAAATATAAAATAAAACAAATAATATAAATAAAAACTTTTGGATATAATCTTTTTTAACTTTTCCAGGTTTCAAATTTCAGTATGGATTAAAGAAATATGTGACGAAATACCATAGGCAAATTACAGTTTCAGCTTCTGTAATCTTATCAAGTCACTTATAAGCTGATATAGTAAAGTTAGATTACTTGGGAAAGCCAAAGAAAATCACCTGGGACAAAAATAAATGATGGATAAAATATTCTCTGTAGGAGTTCCATTTCTGAAAAATACTGTATTTGCCTTTCTTTAACATAATGCTTCAAAAGGTTAATTTTTTTTTTTTTTTTTTGAGATAGATTCTTACCCTGTCACCCTGGGTAGAGTGCCACAGTGTCACTGTAGCTTACAGCAACTTCAAACTCTTGAGGTCAAGCTACCCTTCTGCCTCAGCCTTCAGAATAGCTGGATCTGCAGGCACTGCCATGATGCCTGGCTAATTTTCCTTTTTTTAGTAGAGATGGAGTCTTACTCTTGTTTAGGCTGGTCTGGGCTCAAGCAACCCAATCCACCATAGCCTCCCAGAGTGCTAGGATTATAGGCCTGAGCCAATGAACCCAACCCAAAGGGATAATGTTCTCAACTATGCTTTCCCATTTTACCCCTTTATGTTTAACTTTTCTTCTGAAAGCTATCACCTTCTTGTTTCTGTAATTACTTAATCTGCTTATCTTAGGTTTTTGCAGAGAAACAAAAAATCAAACATGTACATTATCTATATGTGAGCTACTAAAACAATAAAACTAACCTCTTTCATTACATTTTTTTAATTTCACTCTGCTTCAAACACTACAAACTATTTGAGGATAAGGTCATTGTCAATAATTATTTGCATTTAGCTAGAGTATTTGAGGGGATTTGCTTTGCAAATTAGAGCTAGGATTCTTGTAAATGCTCTTCTCTAGGAATTTCCCTCACACCACCATGCTGAAATAGTCTGCTCTGCTTACTTGTTTGACTCATTGAAACAAAACAAATCTTCAAATTAAGTAGTATATCCAGGTTCAACCCTATCCTCAAGATGTTTCTTGGAAGAGATTCCACACTGTTATCTGTACCACTGCTTTCGGTTTCACCTTGCAATTTAAAAAACCTCCTGATTGTCAGCACTGAGAGAAAGAATAGCTCCCTTAATGTAGCCACCACCTCTTCTCTACAGGACTGCGACTCTAGCCATAGTGCTGATAGATGTTTCAGCTCATTTATAGCTTAATGTAAGTGAAGTTCATTTATTAGCAGACTAAAGGGAGATGATAGAGTCAGAGGAAGAAAATATAAAAATAAGAGACACAAACCCCAGTGATGCCAGTTCTACCTTGTAAAACTGAACTATAAGACTCAAAAAGATAGGATAACACTCACGTTCATTCCTTTCACCTGGTCCTAAGTTTGGGGCTGCAGAGTCTGAAACAAAAGTCTAGAGAACTAGGGTTAAGCCATCTTATTACTACAAGGATACCACTTTCTAAGTCACCCAGAGTTATTCCTGACCTATATGCCCACTTCTTAATGCTCAGAATGTAACACAGTTGGGAAGGACAGAGAGAAGATGAGCAATGGCACAATGCATCCTAGACTATGTAGTCATCTTAAGAAAAAAGGGTGGAAATAACAAAAAGCCCTAGGAGAACACAGACATTTAAATATTATGAAAAACTACATTTGAATCCCTAAAATAGCCATAAAAACACACTACTGGAATAAGACAATCACTTCAGGAGCTGCAGAAGGTAAAAATCTGTGAGGCACTGAAAGTGGATATGGAGGCTGAGGATACAGGTCTGAGTGATTCCAGACCTAAGTAAGAGAGGAAACAATATGTATGGGAGTACCAATTCTAAAGAAAGTGTTCCTATATAATGGAATCCTATAATTAGAAACAATATTCCTCACCCCCTAAAAAAAGCCTGAGTTAGCTGAAAGATCTGAGCTCCTGGCAAGATTAATGTGGGGATTGGTTTTGAAGGAAGGATCCACACCTAATTATTAAATATAAAATGTATAATTTGAAATCAAATATCTCAAACAAGAAGCAGTACCATTAATCAAAGCATGAGCATGAACTATGCACACAATTTTGCTATCTTAATGGTAACTTGTTTATGCCAGCAGCAAAGAAGCCTGGAGAGCAAGTGGCAATGACAGTGCAAAAGGTGTTTTCTACAGCTTGTTGAGAAATGAACACCTTTCCTTGAAAGATGTAATCAAAACCTGGAAGAAGTGGCACTCAGTTGGTGCACGGTCTGGTGACTACTATAGATGACAAAGCGTTTCTAAATCTAGCTTGTGTAGTTTAAGCACTGTTGTTTGCACAATATGTGGCCTCTAACAAAAGGATTGGCCTGTTTCTACGATCGAATCTAGACTGCTTAATCACTAAGTATCCTCATTATTTCATCCAGTTGGTTGCAGCAGATATCTGCTATAATCAACTGACCAGGTTCCAGAAGGCTGTAGTGGAAAACACCAGCACAGGACCACCAAAAAGACACCGTTAGTTTTTTTGATAAGTGTTGGGTTTTGGACTGTGTTTCAGCACATCACCTTTTATATGTCTATTGTGTAGAATGCTTGGAATTGTCAAGAATAATTAATTTTTCATCACACATGTATCCATACATGTACACATGGTTCATCTTTATGTTGGGACAGCAAAGAAAGTCAAGCTTTGAGACAATTTTTCCACTGACACTCATTTAATACCTGTAGAACCCATCTAACCAGTGTTCTTACCTTGCTGACTTCCATAAATACTCGAGTATTTGCCGAGTTTTTTCGGCACAAAATTTGTGCCGAGTTCGGGTTTTTCGGCACAAATTTTGTGCTGGAAAAAACTCGGCTTATACTCGAGTATATACGGTATTTCAAATAGTTAGATACTGTTGGGACAGTAATGTCAAACTTTGCTGCTAATTCACACACAGGTTCACAAGCATTCACTTCCACTACTACAGTGTTCAGCTTATCATTATCCATTTTGGTCTTAGGTCATCCCTGGAGCTTATTTTGAATATTAAAATCACCAAAATGGAAGGAACTTCTCAAACCATAAACATACTGGACATGATTCCCAAACACTTTGTTGATATTACGTATTTTGAGCTATCTGTGCTGCATTGATTTACAATGGGACTCATATTTGAAAATAACATGAATTTTTGACTTATCCATGTTTTTGCAAAAATTGTCCTAAAAGAAATTAGAAAAATAATCACAAGCCAAAACGTGTATCTGTAAGAATGAAGACATACCTTCACAATAAAAAAAAGAATTGTTCAAGTAAAATGTCAGAGACATCAAAACTGTCAAACTTAGTACTTAAGGAAATCAGACATTTCATACTTAATAACCTACCTATCAAGGTACAATATCTGAATTTTAAGGATAAAGTCAGCCATTTTTATATATAATTACGTATAGCCCTATTAGAAAAAACAATAGAAAATTATCAATCAGAACACAGCAAAAAAATAAAACAGAGTAATATATAAGGTCGAGCACTTTTTGTAAAAGGAACAAATTTACTATTTATATAAACTTTGCAATGTTATAAACCAAATAATTATATTGTACTGTAAAAGGAAGGAGAATGGCATGGATATAAGGGAAACTTCCATTCTTTACCATGTATGTATTCTTGGGTACTAATTAGATTTAGTTCAATGAACTTTTATAAAAAAATTAAATGTGTCAAAATTAGTAGTGCTTATAGGAACAGACTATATTTTATAACCAAAACAAAAATCATTTAAGGGACAAAATAAATGCAACTTTTCACTTTTAATTTACTGTTGGTTTTAAGACTTTATGGTAAAAAATATAACCTATTATTATTTCTTTAAAATAAAATAATCTTTTTTTAAGAGTGGATACAGACTATGACATTCTCTTGAGAGACCTAGGTATTCACACTTCTTAATATATTAACATTATAGCTCTATTTTCCCCAATTCATTCAGAACCAACAACTCTGTATTATTTTCCACTCTCAAAAGGTCCATACACATATTTTAAAGATTCAGTGAAGGACTTATTCAGTAACAAGATTGTTTTTTACTTATGTTATTAAACTCCCACTAACAAATATAGTCGCCCTTTCTTCCTACCAGCTGAAACTTGTCAGCATGAGATTAAACTCATGCTAGTGTGTTGAAAAGGCAAGGCTGTTCAACCTAAATGCAGGCAAATTTACAGAGTCTAAAAGGTTTAGGAAATTTTTAAAACATGTGAACCTGATTTTGTATCTAGGTCCCTTAGGTCTCCTGGTACTCCCTCTAGATAGGATTTGGCAACATAGAAAATACAGCCAGAAGTGTTACAGCCCAGATTGCCTCTTGACTCAAAGAGATAAGAGCTCAAGTTGAGTATGAGAATTGAAAAAAAGTATTATACTGCTAAACTTGTAAAATACAGAAAATAAAATATAAATTATGAAAATTCATTACTAAAATTACCTAAAATATAAACTAGATGCAGAGAAAACAAAAACCTTACTAAAGTTGACATGTAACTACTGACCTTAAGTCCTAATGCTTATGTTCTGTTGAAAGACAGAATTTAGGAGATAGAGTATTTCAACTATCTTTTCAAAGAATAAAATCCCTACCTAACAAAGTATAATTTGCATTCTTACAGTTTAATATCACAGCAACTTTAGAAAGTTTGTGTTAATTTAAATTTTAAATTGTAAATTTAAGTCATATAGTAAAGACACAATTACTTCAACTTTTTTTTTTTTCCATGAAGTACCTGAACGATCTCATTCCATTTCTCAGCAAAAAGCCTTTCTGGAAATTCTGCAGGTAGAGATAATTGTTCTTTAAATATTTTAACATACTGTGGAAAACCAAATGAATTCATTAGGTGGATTTGCCGGTGAGAAAATCGTGACTTCACTCTTTTTTCTAAGAGTTCCAAAATATCCTTAAAAACAACAGAAAATTCTTGTAAGATGCATGTTGAAAAAGTTTTTTACCAATGTTTGAAATGTAAGTAAACTAATGCCTATAATTACTAATGCCTATTCTATACACAAAATTAAGCATTTAAAAGTTTTTTTTTGTTTTTTTTTTTTGTTTTTTTGGCTGGGGCTGGGTTTGAACCTGCCACCTCTGGCCTATGGAGCCAGCACCCTACTCCGTTGAGCCATAGGCACTGCCCAGCATTTAAAAAGTTTTTACACAAACTAATCCCCTTCTAGGCATCTGTAAGGTTGATGCTATTATGCCTTTTTCCAGGCATGTTATTCTCAGTTAATCTGTAACATTCTAAAACCTAAAATGATTGCTAAAGCACTGTGACTATTACTGAAGTTACATATCACAAAAATATTAAGACCTTCAATAAGAAATTTGTACATTCTATGAAGAATTCATATAAAGAAAATAATAAATTGCAGTGAGACTTACTACAAAATTTTAACTTCTTCATGGTTTTATATAACAAAGAATCAAGAAAAAGGATGTGTAATGGAGGAAAGTTCATTTTGCTAAACTACAAATTTAAACTGAATCATGATAGGCAGAAGAAAACACAGAAACCACAGGAACAATAGAGAAGGAAATTGGCAGAAATACAGCATGAAATTGGTTAAGTATTCACCTTTTTGCTTCTTCTTTTTTTTCTTTTTTTAAAGACAGAGTCTCACTATGTCGCCCTCAGTAGAGTGCTGTGAAGTTATAGCTCATAGCAACCTCAAAAACTTGGGCTTAAGTGATTGTCTTGCCTCAGTCTCCCAGTAGCTGGGACTACAGGTGCCTGCCATAATGACCGACATTTTTCTTTTGGCATTTTTTTATAGTGATGTTTTTAGAAACTACTTGTGTTTGTGTTATTTCTTCCTTAAGAGAAATTAGGAATCAAAGTTTACTGTCAAAGAATACCAGAAATGAATATGTACTACTTGTAAGGAATACAAAGTTTTCTTTAATAAAAGAAAGAAATAATTCCACAAGCTGATACGCATTTAAACTACCTCATCCCAGATACCAAAAGCACAATAGGTAGTCTTCTTAACTCATATAAGTAGGTATTTATAGAAGTTATTATTCTTAAATCTCTTTTTAATGCTGAATATGAGTAATCTTTCAAATGACGTTCTAGTACAGAGTCACCAGAATGACCTAACAATTACACTCATAGGTATACAATCAAGAGAAATGAAATTATATGTTCCTAAGTGTACATAAATATTTGTAGCAGCATTACTCATAACAGCCAAAAAAAAAAAAAAAAAAAAAGTAAGCAACTCAAATGTCCATTAACTGGTGAATGGGTAAAACAAGTATGGTATATATGTATAATATTTTATTATCTGGCAATAAAGAAAAATAAAAAACTCATATATGCTGTAATGCAGATCAACTACACAAACATTACACTAAGATAAAGAAGCCAGTCACAAAAGACAGTTACATGATTCAATTTCTACGAAATGTCCAGAAGAGGAAATTCACATAGACAGAAAGATTAGTGGTTGCCAAGGGCTGGGGAAGGAATGGGGTGGAGGAGAATTAGTCTAAAGGATATGGGGGCTCCTGTATTGACTGTGGTGAGAAAAGCACAACCTTTGTGAATACACAAAAAAACCAATGAATTGTATAGTTTAAATGAGTAAATTATACACATGTAAATTATATCTTAGTAAGGCTCTTATAGAAAGCTTCCACACGAGCTCAGTGCCTGTGGCTCAAGTGGCTAAGGCGCCGGCCACATACATCTGAGCTGGTGGGTTTAAATCCAGCCTAGGCCTGTAGTCCCAGCTACTTGGGAGGCGGAGGCAGGAGAATCGCTTGAACCTAGGAGTTAAAGGTTGCTGTGAGCTGTGATGCCACAGCACTTTACCCAAGGTGACAGCTTGAGGCTCAGTCTCAAAAAAGAAAAAAAAAAAAAAAAAGAAAGCTTCCACATCTAAATATGAATGGACATAGTATTTGGTTATTTTAAGGAATTATTCTAATTTTTAAAGTATAACAATTGTATTAGAAAAAATATTTTTAAGAGTGCTTATCTAATCAGAATACATTCTTGAACACTGATAAAAAGACAATGTCTGGCTTTATGCTTTGAAACAATAGAGAAAGAAGATGTTAAGAGGATAAACAAAATTATTGAAGCTAGGCAATGAGTATTCAGAAGGAGAATCAAGGCTCATTTTATTATTTTCTCTTATGTATATTATTGAGATTTTCTATAATAAAGTTTCTTAAAAAGGGGTGTGGTAAGACCTATAAATAAAAATATCCTCATAGCATCTACAACCTAGAGAGGAAAAAATTCAGGTGATCAAAATGGGATCATGGTTAGTTTGGGAAAGAGGACAGGAAAAATTAATAGCTTGAGGTACAATGAAGGAGGGTTGAGTGAGAAACCTGGAATATTTTTATTGTAAAATTAAAGAAAAAAAAGCGCTAGCACGAGAATTACATGAGAAGGATATCATGTTTGGAGACAGGGATATTATACATTTATTTTCTACTAAGGAGGTCTGGGTCACTCATACAGTTATGTAGCAGAAGGGTAGTGGAAGTAATACCCTATGCAAGCAATAATAAAGAGACTGAACTTGGGAATGAAAGGAGATGAAAGTGATGTTTTAGCGATGGATAAATTATAAGTTGGCCACGTGGGGTAAAAAAATATAAAATTAAATTAAATAAATAAAAATTTAAAAATTCAAAAATAAATAAAATTAAATTAAAAATTAAATAAATAAAATAATTTCCCCTAGGGAAGAAGCTGCTTGCTGGCAAAGTCTCTACTCCATCTTTCCCTATAAACACATATATACAGATACAATTCCATTTGAAAGAACTATACAATTAGAGAATTATATATACAGAATAATAACAAGCATCTGGAAACCCTGCTAAAAAGCTACTGACCTGAGCTTTTCATTTGGTCCTTCACTGGGTCAATAACATTTGCCACTATGATTTCCACCCAAAAGAATATGGCTTTTTTATTTTTTATTTTTAGTTTTTGGCCAGGGCTGGGTTTGAACCTGCCACCTCCGGCATATGGGGCCGGTGCCCTACTCCTTTGAGCAACAGGCACTGCCCTGGCTTTTTTATTTTTTTAAAGCAAGGAGGCAGGTACATTTTTATTCCTGTGATAGTCTGCTGCTTTTGTCAAGCAAGAATGAAGAGGACCGACAATTAACTTCACGAACTCATCCTGGAAAAAATGCTACATACCTCATTATGGAAAATCATTATGATTACCTTCAAAGTACTCCCTTTGGGAAGCTATGCATTGGCCCCAAAACCTAGTCCACCCTTCAAAGCACTTTTTCTAACATGATTACCATCCATATGTCTATGAATGAGGCTTATTCTGAAGTCATACATCATAAGCTATAACACACCAATGAAAGGAAATAGACACAACCATTCCACAGAAAAAATAGCACTAAAAGGAAGACTGTTGGAAGATGACTTAGTGAAAAGTTTAACTTTCAAAAAATAAATTTAAAAAAGAAAAAAAAGAGATGTAGAAGGAAAAATAAGTAAATGGACTTGACAGAAATTTTCCAGGAATGAGGCAGATGGAGAAGAATGGCAGAAAATCATGGAGACTTGGCAGTCACAGTAAGAGAAAAGAGGTGACTCTTTGATATGGTTTGGATGTGGTTTGTCCACACTAAAACTGGTATTGAATTTTAAGTGCCAGTGCAACAGTGAAGGTGTTGGCAGACTCCACATCAATAGATTAGTGCCATCTCACCAGAGTGAGTGTTCTCTCTCTCAGGAACAAATTAGTTCCTGTTATAAAGCAAGGTTTCTTTTCCTGCTTGGTCCTTTATCCGCATGCCGGCTACCCCTTTTGACCTTCCATCATGTAATGACACAGGAGGAAAGCTCTTGAAGGTAATAAATCAGACCCATGCTCCTAAACTTCCCAGCCTGCAAAACTATAAGGTAATGAACCGCTTTTCTTTATAGATTACCCAGTCTCAAGTATTCTATTCATAACAATACAAAATGAACCAAGACACTCTTAAATTCAGTTTTACCCAAATTCACAAAGTACAAGAAGGTAAACACAAAAAGGCCTGTGTAACTGTCCAAAAGGATGCAAGGTTTATCATGAAAACAGCTAAAATCATTTCTAAAATACCCTAAGGAACAAAGAAGCCATGTCTACTGTGACTGCTTGATAAAAAAAGTCTTTTCCATTTCTGGAGATACATATTTAGAAAGGTGGAATAGTATTTAAAGTTGATTTCAAGCATTTTCAAAATACTCAAAGAATCCTCAATATAAAAGCAGAAACTTCTGGGGGGTGGCTGTGGCTCAGTGAGCAGGGCTTCAACTCCATGTACTGAAGGTGGTGGGTTCAAACCTGCCCCCGGCCCCACTACAATAAAAAATAGCCGGATGTTGTGGCAGGCTACTCAGGAGGCTGAGGCAAGAGAATGGCCTAAGCCCAACAGCTGGAGGTTGCTGTTAGCTGTGATGCCATGGCACTCTACCAAGGGCAACAAAGTGAGACTCTGTTTCTTAAAAAAAAAAAAAAAGCAGAAATTTTTACCTGCCTCTTTATTTGCTAATGTAGAAATTATTACTTTTGTTAGTTTAATCTGATTTCATATCTTTTTTCCTTTAATGATTTTATTCAAAAGAAGGAAGTTATTAGTTTATAAATGTACAAATTAACTGTTTTCCTCTTTTGCTCAAGTTGAAAAGCAGGATAAATATATAAGACACTGTAAAACAAGATGCCTTAAAAAATGACCTAAATAAGTAAAAAAAAGACTATGCTACTAATTAAGCTCAAATTTTCAAATATTATAATCCATGATTTTAACAGAAAGACTTACCAATCTACATGTAAGTCCAACAATTGCTACTGGGGTTTGTGCAGACTGAGAAATGTCAAAAAGATTGTAGAGAAGTGTTTGGTTTTTATGATGAGCAAAAAGATCAAACTCATCTAATACGAAGATCACTGGGCAACTGCTCGTCCGATCACCTACAATAAAATATTTGTAAGAGTTTTATGTTAATAAACAATTATAACCTTTCTTAAATTTTCAAACTCTTTACTGTATTTCAGTCTTTAAAACGCACTTAGAAAAACATATTGATAAACTACTTGGTAAGCACATTCACTGAGGCATGTATACTCATTCAATAGAAAAAAATAACCACAGGACAAAGAGAGCCTTTATTACTGTCAAGTAGTTCACTATTCTAGTTATTACACCCTAGAAGTTGACGTAACATTTAAAAAATCATTTACATCACTGGACAGTATTATTTTTATAATTATATAAATATAATTCCTAGTCATGACAAAACTGATAAAGGCTTTTCAACACCTATATACAATGAAAATACTTTTGAGAATTAAAACATAATAAGAGGAGTCACTAATTAAGAAACAAAACTGCTTCAAATCCACTTAACTCCTTTGAACCACAATTTTTAGCACTTCAACTGTTAGGCTATAGTCAATATGATTCTCTGGATACATTTTCTCACTCCAACATAAAAATTAATAATAATTGTTTTTGAAGCTGTAAAGAAAAAAGTATTCTCAACTATGTTAGAAAGTGAAACTGCTAGGGTAGCTTGGTAATATTTTCTCTTTTACATATGGATCTTTTAACTCAGAATTCTGTCCACTGAAGCTTATCTAACCATATATAATATGATCAAATCCTTTGTTCCTAATTATAAAAAATTAGAAAGTCCTTAAGTGTTGATTAGTAAATTATATAATTATATAAAAGAAAAAAATGTAATAATCATTAAAATACAGATTAAAATGCACTGATTATAAAATAGGCAAAATGATTTTGTATTTGTAATAAAGTCAGATCTATTAATATCTATAATCTATATTAATTATATGCTCCAGGTGAAGGGAAATAATAAATCAAATGTTAATCGAGACAATCATTATTATAGCAATAGGAAGTGGGATTATAAGGATTATTTTATTCTTTTTTAATATTTCTGAATAATATGAGACAATAAGGTTTTATGGTAAAAGAATGTTTTACTTTTATAATCAGAGGAAATTTAAAACAAATATCTTTTGATACAGCTATATATGTTAATATTTACCTTTTTTTAAGGCTTCCAGTAGAAATGAAAGGTTTTCAGCAAAGCTTCCCTGAATAACAAAAAGATAACATGACTAGAAGTTTAATGAAATGAAAAAGAAGGCTACCTGATTCTCAGACTTTATATAGACACTGCATGTTTTTTCCTAGTAATTAGTCATTGGCCAAATTCAGGTGAGTCTCTATACTTACTATCTAAACCTTAAATGTAAAAGTAGAGATGGCCTAACACTGAAAATGGCAATTACTACCGTCATGTATGAAATTTTATATTTTCTGGACAAAACCTGTAAAAATATTAAATTTACATGAAGATAGTTTTGAAGAATTGCTATATTATAAATACAGTTACAGACCTAGAAATGTATTCCACTTTGTGCCTTCAAATACACAAGGCTCTTGTTGTATTATAAATTGCCAGTGGTATTATAAATTACCACTAAAGAAAAGACTCTGAATTTAAATGAGATCCAAAAGGAAAAGGTGGAAAAAAACTTGCTTGAAATATAAGATACTATAATAGTGTTTGTTTATTCAAGAGTATGTATAATGAAAATTTTATATATATCATGTCAAGTTTGTATATGTTTACTTGAAATATGGCCAAAACATTTTTGGATACATGTGAAATATTCTAGATAAAATTTAACAAACTAGTAGATGCATTATCCAGATGTTCCAGATTGTGGGCAAAGATCCCATTAAGTTACTAATTTTTATTTCATAATATCTTTTAATTTAAAGAAACAGCTTAAATTTGAGGACATAAAGAGAAAAGAAAATAACTTATTTGTTCCCCAATTGAGAGATCTAATATAAAATAGTACAATAGGTTTTTAAAGAATGTCCACATATTGTGATGACTGTGAGCTGCTATATTAATACGATTTCCAAAGTAGATAGGGCAAGAGGTATTATACATAATTTACTGTAACAAAACCTAACATAACAAACATAGGCTGAAAGAAACCATCTCTTGGGAAATTGAGGGTCAGTTCTCAAGGTTGCTTGTCTTTTTTGTTTAAAGGACTACAATGCTTGACCTTATATAAGTAACCTAGGTTGTATCTTCAGCCTCTGCAATTTTCTGATAGTAGTCAAGCTAATTATGCTGAGATTCAGATTCCTAATTTACAGAATGAAGCAATTAAACTATTAATTTCTATATGTAGTGATAGTTATAGTGAATGAGGCAGAATGACAAACAACTGTGCCTTTTATTGTTTCACTCGAATCCAGGACAGATCAGCTTAAAATCAGAAGTCAAACTTAGCCAACTTGAAAGGAACTCTTTGACCTAACAGCACACTATCTTCAATATCATGTTCTAAACAGGAAGCAGAAGAGTCGATTTAAAGAAGGAGTATTTTGAACTTATACTTCAAATACCTACAGACAATATATGTTTGGCTCAACTTTTGGTAGATAATTATTAAAGAATAAAATTCCTAAATGCTTCCCCCCTCACCCCCCAGTTTTTGGCTGGGGCTGTGTTTGAACCAGCCACCTCCGGTATATGGGGCAGGTGCCCTACTCCTTTGAGCCACAGGCGCTGCCCAAAATTCCTAAATGCTAAAAGGCTTACACAACTATGCCTGTGTCATTGTGGTAGAGGGTATGTAGTTAAGTAAAGATTTACAGTGACAGTATTTCATGGTTAACAGTTACCAGAAAATAAATATAGAATATATATATAGCCCACTTCAATTCCATAAGCAGAATGAAGATAGGTAATTTCATTATGAAAATTAGGGCAGCTGAAAATTAAATAATTTTGTTTTAGTTAGAAAGTTTAATAAACATTTCTAATCTGCTTCTATTAAGTTATCGATGTTAACTGTTCCTAGACTCCAAGCTGCTATGATAATGAGGTATGGATAAATTTCTGAAAACACAGTAAGGTAAGTGACATATGAATAACATATTACAATCAAGAAAGTACTTTTTAAAAGTTAAATGATGGTTAATGTTTCCTTTATTCTTTAGAATAATCCTGAAGTATATATAATAAAATAAAGTCCACTTAACACACAAGGAATCTGAAACTCAGGTACATTCATTAGTCCACAATTACCAGGTAGTCAAATGCTTATAAATAAGGCATGACTGAAACCCACCTATTGTAGTTTAAAATTCATCACATTTTTCAATATGCCCATGACACCCAAGTCTCAGAAGAGACTATACTGTTAGAACACACTACATTTAAAAATATATTCATCTATCTCCAGAGGATAAAGAATCAAAGTATTTATTTTACAGGCAAAAGAACAATCTCAGAGTATACATAAACCTGGATTTCTTAGCTGTTTTATAACTAGTATAATCTATTACAAAAAAACCCCTAAACATTATGAATAAATGGATCCTAATATACTACCCATTTTTAAGATAAGAATCTTGCATGTTTCAATTTAGAATCTCTGAATCCCTTCTAACATTCCAGTAGGACTTTACTTTGAAGTTTACTTAATGAAATAATTGATAATGAAGTGATACTTACGAAAACTTTATCTTCAACTACATTTTCCAGATTTAACTGCCTTGTGATTTCCTTTAGGGCTATTTTATCATTGATCTGCAGCAGGCCTGAAATAAAGTCAATTTATAAATATTGATACAGTGATAATTGTCCAATTATTATATTTTCTAATGTTCTTTTAACTGCAAAGAAAAAAGCTAAATCCTTGTTGGTTCACATTAGTTCCTTTTAAATTTTAGCAATAAAGACAATTGATAGAATCAAAGAATAATCTTCCATGGAGTTAGCAGAATTATTTAAAAAGAAAAGACAAAAAACAACCTTTACATTAACATGAATATAGCTGTCAAAATCTAATTATTGGTACTGGCTTACAACACAAAAGTAAATTTAGTTTCACAGCATAAAAACCCCACGTAGTTTATATTACTCCCAGTGGCAAAATAATGACATTCTTACCATTTAGATGAACACGTAGTATGTTTTCACTCACGTCTTCTATTTCCATGAGTTCTTTCAAAGCATGATTTATTAACTGAATAAATATGAAAAGTTTATAATAACAGTAATAGGTAAAAGAGAAAAGGAAGCCTATTTTCTTTTTTTAAACTGTGAGTGGTAAAAACAATGCAAACACATTTTAATTAACAAATAAATTTTCACTTCTTTACAGATGAAGGGATTAACTAGAAAATGTGATTTCTGACTGCTAAGATATGAGAACCAAGATTGATATCACACTCTTAATCATCTACCAAAACTTTAGAAATAACCCTGAGGTTAAAAAAAAAAGTTAAAAAGAAAATTTCTCTACATGTAACACTCAACTATGGCCCCTTATGAACTTCCTATCTCAGTACAATATACACAGTACACCTCTCTAAGCATACACCTCTTGGACTGTGTATATTTAATGTACTAATATTTAATATTAGTACATTATATTAATGTTAGTACATTATTAATATTAGTACATAAATATTAATGATATTTATTCTACTAATTATCATTAAAAGCTTTTAGAAAATTTATAACAGAACAATGCTAAATGATTATAAATGACTACCCCCAAATATCTAAATTTCTATGGAATACTGTGAACTACTTTGCATCAAGAAATAAAAATCAGAAAAGAAATAACATGAGATTAACCTAAAAGAAGATTAACATGAGATTAGTTGCTATGTATGCAAAGTCCTCATTAAGGAAATTAAATAAATTATTAATACTAATAATTTACTAATAATAATTACTGCTAAAATAGATTTATGGTTATATTCAGAAAGTATTACATCATCTTAAAGGTTTCTACATCACTCACTTATGTTCTCATTTTTAAAATTTATGATGTTCTAGCACTAGTACTGTGACATACCATATACATCTCTCTATATTCCTACTGCACATAGTTTTGAAAATTTAAAAATGAACAGAATTAAGAAAAGCTAAAAAATATTTTTACAAGGAAAAGTAATGATGGACTAATTCTTCTAAAATTAAAATAGAGGAGTACTATCACAAAATAAATGGTCCAAGGAAAGAGGCTATATATAAAAAGAAATTAGTACAGATAGTATCAAAAGGCTTATTCAACAAAAGCACTGGGACAACTGGTATACTATTTTCAAAAGCAAAATACTATTTATTTGAATCTACAATATGCTACTTATGTCACTGTAACATTTCTGCACAAAAAGAAAAAGCAGATATAATTTTGAATTATTAGGTTTCAAAAAATGATTTTAAAAATAATGGCTTTTTTTGGTATATCTGCATAGCAAATTCTACCTTAGATCATAGATTACTATCACACGATTTCCACTCTGATACTACTAGCAGTAGCTGAGAAGTGACATTAAAGAATTGTCTGAACAAAGGGTCTACCTTTGATCAGGCCAGACTCTATCACAAGAGCACATTCCCTAGGTGATATAGACTTGGTTCCTCAAAATAGAGTTTTTACTATGTTTTTCTTAATATTTATAATCTGTAGTAATCTTCAGATTATCATCTTTAGAATCATTCTTCAAAGTATCATCTCTTGATACTTTGCTTATATTTATATTTTTCTCAAATCTTTTTTTCTAATTCATAAAGCATGTTATCTTTTGATGAATTTTCAAAACAATTTCAAATCTTTGGAAGAAGAGAATGGGAATATTATTACAATAATATCGTCATTTCACATATGCATAAAGTCATAACAAGTTTAAAGCTGCCTTTCCACAAACATACTTTAATTACCAAAATTTACTTTGCTTGGATCAGCTTACTGTTATTTTATATGGTGAGCATGGTCTGAAACAACAAGTTAAATGTATTATCAAGCGCATATTCAAATAATTAATTTAGTTCCAATCTGATTATTGCTAAAGTTTACTGTATAATAAGTTATATAATCAACCTTTTAATTATAAATTAGTTTTTTCATGGATACATTGTCATCTTTTCAAATATTAGAAACTTCACTTTATACACTAAAAAATTTAGCTGTTTAATATTATACCTCATATGGTTAAGTCCTTTCTATATTATTGGTAGCTAAAAATTAATTTTAAAAAGATACCAGGATAATTTACTTATACTTATCAAAACTCAGGAATTTTTTATGCTCCTCAACTATTGCCATTTCCAAATTTTATATAGCAAACACAAAATTAACTAATATGTAACTAGACGAAACAACCCATTCACCAAGTAGTAGTAAGTCTGTCAACAAGTAAATTCCATATTGGAGAGCATTTTTTAGGGCACAGACAGTCTTAAAGTCATATTCATCTTTTGTAATATAATGCTTCCAATACAATAAGCCACAGTATCTGTTATCTTTTGGAATTAACTGTAGATTTTTGAGTTTATCTATTTCAGATAGTTTGGCTAAGGATAGCGTTTTAAATATATTATACTTTAATCTTATTTTTTAAAATTTGATTTTATAAAATTATACTATTGACAGTTCTTGTCTAAAATAAGCTATATCTGACAATTTATTCAATCCTTTTTAAATCTCAGAATAATCCCACACATAAGAACAAATTACAACAGTGGCACAGGCCAAACAATGCTCCTACTCTCTTCAACATCTTTATAATACTGTGTGCCAGGAATAAATTGAACTGTACCAAAATGGAAAACCAGGTAGGAAATATTCTCAGATTCCAGTGAAGTCACCCTAGAAGAGTGACTTTACAGAAATCCAGTGTAAGAAGAAATAAGTAGATAAACCATCAGCATAGCCAAGAATAAATGAACCATTAACCAGTAGATACTTTGTCTTAATGCTATCTCCTTTAAAACTGAGTAAAATAATAAAACAAATAAGTTTATAAAAAAGATGCTATAACATGAAAACTAAAGGGAATAGGTTGATTAAAGATGCCTTGTGCTCAATTCCAATCCCCATAAGGAACCAAGGCAATGAAAAATAGATAGGATTTGACCGTAGTGTTGAAGGAAAGAATAAGAGAGCCCAGATGTACATGTGACTGAAGTCCAGGAAGGCAAGGTGGAGACATCTGTCATCTGTAGTCCCATATCTCCTGCCCAGACAAGATTTGTCCAGAGTCAGGAGAACTTTCCATTTCGAGAAAAAGATAAGCAGAAGACCCCACCAACTGCCATTGTTACCACAAATACCTAAAGAAATAAAGCCATGAAAGTATAGCCAATTGCTCTTTGACACAGAAGAAAAAAGTGCTTCCAATTGAACATTGATATTAAACTGAATCTAGAGACAGACCTTATATCTTTCACAAAAATTAATTCAAAATGAATCATAGATCTAAATGTAAAATGCTTAACTATAAAACTTTTAGAAGATACATAGGAAAAAGTCTGTGTTACTGTGTTAGGTGATGTTTTCAATACAACATCAAACTCATAAGACATCTGAGAAAAAAATGATAAATTAGACTTTATTAAAATCGAAAACTTTTGCTCTACCAAAGATACTGTTAATAGAATAGAAAAACAAGTTATACATGTAGACTGGGAGAAAATATTTGCAAGACACAAATGAAAAACTAAAATACAAAGGACTCTTAAAACTTATCAATAAAAAAATAACTCAATACAAAAACAGGTATAAGATATATAGATGAAAAATAAACATATGAAAGATGCTCAATATCATAAGTTACTAGAGAACTACAAGTAAACAAGAACAAGATACCACTACAGAACTATCAGCATGGCTAAAATCTTTTAAAAACCTGACAATACCAAAAGCTGGTGAAGATGATGAACAGGAGGAACTCTCATTCATTGCTGGTGGGAATGTGAAATGATACTGAAAGACAATTTGTCAATGTTGTGGAACGCTAAACATGTGATTTTTTGTCATCTGTGTACCCCTAAGCCACTGATCTTTGGGGTTATGACTGTGTGATTTAGCAGATTCACATAGACACATTAATTATATTTTAAAAAGGCTATCCTTAGAAAACACAAATAAGTAAAATCTATATACAAACTGTCCCTAATTTATGATGGTATGCTAAGCTACGATGCTTAGTAGGTTAGGTATATTCAAGCATTTTCAAATGAAGACATTTTCAACTTTGATCCCATAGCGAAGGAGTGTTTGTGACTCATAAGGGGGGAAAACTGACCCAAGAATTCAACCACCAGTCCTGTTATGAAAAATAATTTTGATGTATTTTAAAAACTCTAATAGTGTAAAAGCATATTAGTCACAGTCTTCTTGTAAAAACCAACCAAAAACACTCAAAATACAAAAATTTAAAAATAAAAACTTAAAAATAAATGATTACCAAAGATGAAGACTGAAATTAAACAAGAATAAAACAAGAATACTATACTTTTGAGGTAACTAAGCAATTATAGAGAGGAGAATTATAGAAGACTTGAGTGTGCATATGAAAATATTACATAAGTTAGGGTGAAACAATAAATAGTAATAAAATAGAAAAATAAATGAATAAATAGTATGATAGTTTCCTAATCTATAAAAAGTGGACAAAACCTATCTTGCAGGGTTGATGCAAAGAATAAATAATGAAACACAGATAAATTTGTCACTGAAAGGAAAAAGAAGGGAAAAAAGGTATGCCAAACTGAAAGATATCACTTTAACTTCATAAAGTCTTTGCAAGTCTTCCGTTACTTAAAGAAAAAAAAAAAAAAACAACGCAATATGTAAGTAACAAAATGAAATAAAATACATTTTCAGTATTAAGGAAAATAAGAAACATCACGTGACTAACAAAGCAAACACCAGAAATCAACAGCTTTTACCATAGTCTTTCCTGATCCTCGGGGTCCAATAATGAGTACAGAGTTACTTTCTCCATTGATAGCAGTTCTTTTTAGCAACTCAATTAAGTGTCTAAAATGATACAAATAGGCCAGAATTTAATTTGCTAGGTAGTACTTTTTAAAAGTTGAATTTAAATATGCACAGAAAGTTCTCTCTGTGCACTTGACTTAGGCTCTAAATAATTCTACACAGAAATAGTAGGCTAATTTTGATTCTTTGGAAACCTCAAGTGAAAACCTAATAAGGTTGGAATATAATTCTGGTTTTATTTATTTATTTATTTATTTATTTATTTATTTATTTATTTTATTTATTTATTTAAGCAGGCTCTCGGGCCTGGGTTCGAACCCACCAGCCCCAGAGCATGCGGCCAGCGCCCTAACCACTGAATTACAGGCAACCAGCCCTAATACTGGTTTTATGATGATGGGGGCAGGAGTAATGGTGGCAACTCTTAGGATCTTTTTATTCATATGTCCTTTTCTACTAACACTCTGGACTTTCACTCCACAGCTGGCTGCCAGGTATTAAGGGCAAGAAGGTCAGAATTTAATGACCTTCTTAATGCCAGAGAACAGAAACAAAACAAGACTGCACGTTAAAGGGCTTTCTCATCGTGAAAATATCTGTATCTACACCCTCTTTGTGACATTCGGTATTTCTACCCATAAAACACAATTTTTACTCCTAAAGTGTTTGTTATAGTGAAGTATTGCAAGAATTGAGAAACAACTGCATGTATTCAATACTAAATTGGAATGAGTTGATCAACACGTTATGTCCGAATAAGGGAGTAAAATTCAGTGGAAATCAAGTAGGGGGGTGGAGGGATTGGGCAAACTCACACCTAACTGGTACAATGCACACATTCTAGGTGAAGGGCACATATAACTTTTGTACAAATGTACAAAAGCTAATTAAGTAACCAAAATGTGTGTTTCTCTATAATAGTCTGAAATATTTTTTAAAAAGGAAGAAAATGTTTGTTAACCTTATTCAAGATGAAATTTGCACAGAATAACTGTTCCCCAGTCTGGAGAGCATCTGTAGGTAGGTTCATAACAGAGGACAATAGACAACTAGACTTACTTGTATTGTACTTGTACTCCATATAGGTTATTATGTGGACTCTGATGACAGAATCTTTCACGTAAAATTCTCTGTACCTGATTAAAAAAAAATATTACACATCTAATAAAAAATGAAAGTACATTTACAGTATTCAGAAGTAGGTATTAATTAGTGCATCAATTCAACCTTCCCTAAAGACTTGTCCTCAAGAGTTCTGCTACATTTTCATCAGCTATAAATTAATGGTGCTTTATGTATCTCAAATCCCACTGAAAGAATGAGAATTTAGTTGTAAAAGTTTCAATAAGAGGGAGAATTACTTAGTTTTAGCCATATTAGTAACTTAAGGGTGTTTTAAGCATGTGAATGAATGAATACTTCACTTGGTATATATGTCAGCCAAGGAACAAAGACAGGAGAAAATCTAATAATGCATTCTAAAATAATAATGCTCTTCATGTTTTACACAATCTCTAGAGACTAAAACACCTAAACTAACTCAGCTCAAACCATACCAATCCATATACATCAAGAAAGTCAAGAATCTGAGGAAAACAGGTTCAAAGTTCATGTAGTTATTAAGAACCTATTAGATTCAGAGTTCAGTACCACTTAAAAAAAAAAAAAAAAGGTGTGAAACATTCCTTAAAAAACCACTGCAAATAAACCGGAAGGAAATAATAAATTCAACAAGCAAACTTCAAAATAGTAGTAATTTGGCATATAAGCAAATGCTTAATTATATGGTAGAAACTACTTTAATCTAAACTATAAAGTAAGGAATCAGCAGAATAAATTTTTTAAAATCTTGAAAGGATTTACATTTTGAGTTTCCTTTGGAATGAGGGTCTTAGAGTTAGTTGTAAAAAATTATATCAGATGATCTAGCACAGTCCTTTAAAGCCATTCCCTATTTAGGGGGAATCTGCAGTTAATACAGAGGTCTTTCAGGGAAAAAGACCTTAGGGAGTGGTCTCAGTTTGGCCATGTGGGTTGAAAAGCCTCTAAAAAAGTATTTGCTTCTCCCAGACTGACAGCAGGAAACTAACCCTTTATGCACAAAAGAGATAAATCTTAACACTAAAAAAATTATTCACTAGAGGTAAAACAATCCATACTCACCAGTTATAGATGAATGAAAAGAAAGAAAAGAATAAAGGGCTTGGTCCCACAGAGCCAGTTATATTAATTTTAAAAAGTTAAGCATTTTCTAATTTTTAATTTATCTGTAAAATGGGTACAATAACATCGTTACAGTAGACCTGTTATCTGTTACAAACATAGGTATTTTATATAGCGAATAGCTGATACCTGATACCTGTAGAACACTTAAATGAGACTATGTACAGACTCAACTAATCATAATGTGTATTCTTCTACCTGAGATCACTAGAAATTCAATGACAAACCTCAATCCTTTCTTTAAACAAAGAACTCAATGAAACCTGTTAGAGAGGCAACAACTGTGTATAGTACATAAGACAAAAAAAAAATTAGGCTACACTAAATAGTCAGAAGGTTCACAAATAGGTTAAATAAGTGTATAGGTCTGACAATTACATTTATGAACTCATCCTAGAAAAAGTGCTACATACCTCATTGCTGAATATCACTATCGTCAACTTTGAAGTACTCCCTTCAGGAAACTATGCACCTATGACAACACCTCGTCCACCCTTCAAAGCAATTTTGGAACTCTTTTTCTGGAATGGCCATCAGAGTTGTTGTTGTATGAGATCTGACAATTAAGTTTGTGAACCCATCCTAGTAAAGGTGTTTTGAAGCACCTTTTGCAGGACTAGGTGCTGGAGTCAGTGCATAGCTTCCCAATGGGAGTACTTTGTGGGTAACCATCATGACATTTAGTAATGGGTATGTGGCACTTTTTCATAGATGTGTCTGTGAACTTAACTGTCAGACCTCATACATATATAGAAATTAATTCAACTTTAAATGAAAGATGTGTGCATATTACATATAAAAGCATGTAAATTATACTTTGTTAAAAAATGTTTTTCAAGGGCCAGGTGCAGTGTTTCATGCCTATAATCTTAGCACTTTGGAAAGCCAAGGTGGGTGGACTGCTTGAACTCAGGAGTCTGAGACTAGCCTGAGCAAGAGCAACACTCTGTCTCTAAAAATAGCCAGGTGGCCTACTATAGTTCTAGCTAGTCTGGAGGCTGAGGCAAGATGATCAAGGCCAACATTGCTGTGAGCCATGCACACTCTACCAAGGGAGACAAAGTGAGACTCTTGTCTTAAAAAAAAATTTGAGGAACAGAATTAAACATTTTCTTTCATAAAAGCGAGGTCTTATAAAATGATAAACATTTAGTTTTGATATAAAAAATTAATGTAGTTCATGTGAAGCCAGACAAATGAAAAAGTCAGGGTAGAACTATGATGGCCATTCTCTGCTGGAGTGCCCAACCCTTGGTGCCATGAACCAATACTGGTTCATGTCCTTTTGGGAACCAGGCTGCATAGCAAGAAGTGAGTGGTGGGCCAGCAAGTGAAGCTTCATGTTCCCCATTGCTCCCATCACCACCTGAGCTCCACCTCCTGTCAGATCAGAGGTGGCCTTAGACTCTAATAGGAGTACGAACCCTATTGTTAGGAAAAGCTAATGCTCCCCTCCTGCCACTGCTGCTGTCCATGGAAAAACTGTCTTCCATGAAACCAGTCCCTGGCACCAAGGTTAGGGACCGCTACTCTTCTAGACTATAAGCTTCTTGGAGGAGAGACACAGATGTATATATGCTAAACACTGGGAATATAGTATGAACTTAAGATAATATTAGTAAGATCACTATAAACATACTCAAAACAAAGTAGGATTATGTAAGAAAACTTTACAATCTGATACAGGGCATCTACAAATGACTTTAAGATTTACATCATACATGATAGTGAAAGACTGCGTCTTCCCCCTAAAATGGAAAACAAGACAAGAATAACTGATGTCACCACTCCCATTCAACATTTTACTGAAGGTTCAAGACAGGGAAATTTGGGAAGAAAAAGGCATCCACATTGGGGAAAAAAGGGAAAGTTTCTCTGTTTGCTGATGACATGATGTTGTATATAGAAAATCTAAAGAAATAAATAACAAAAACTATTAGGATGAATTTAAAAAGGCTGCAAGTTACAAGATCAAAAAACAAAAATCAATGGCATTTCTATACGCTAACAATAAACTAATCAGAATGAAAATTTAAAAAAAGCAGTTACGTTTATATAATAACAGCATCAAAAGGAACAAAATACATGAACAAATTCAGCAAAAAAAGTATTAAACTTACACTCTAAGGATAATATTAATTGAAGTGGAAATCAAATTTTGTTCATGTGTAACTGCAAAATTTAATAAAAAATTAGGTCTAAAAATTCAGATTCCAACAACTTAAAATGGCTGAAATTGCTTAAGAATGGAGTAAGTGATTCTTCTTAAGTGCTTCGAGAAAATTCAAATTAAGACTATTTTTCTGATGACTTTTTCATTTTAACAAGTCTTAATATTAATGCAAATATATACTAACCTGTGAAAGGCAGTCCGCATGAATTAAGTTGTTACTCTTTGATTTACGACTGCTCATTTCAATAATTTCCAGCCCTTAAAAAAAAATTTAATATGAATTATCATAAACACTACTGGCTTAAAGAGATTATTTAATCATTTTACTATTCTAGAATCAAAATAAATGCAGGTTTTTAAATGTAAAAAACTTTCAAATGTCTCAAACTTTAAAAATCCTCCACTTTGTCCAAGTTCAGGTTTATTTGACTCTCACACCACACTTAACAAGCATACTTTTTATTGTATTTTGCAGATACTGTATTTTTTTTTACAAGTTTAAGCAACTCTTGCATCCAAAAAGTCTATTGGTGACATTTTCCCAACAGTATGTGCTCATCTCATGTCTCTGTCAGTATTTTGAGTAAAGTACTTCTAAATTAAAGTACCATACTTTTTTAAGAATGTGCTATACAATAGACTATAGTTAAGCGTAAACATAACTTTTATGTTTTGTGAAACCAAAAAACAAACGAACAAAAAATGCATGTGAATCTCTTTGCTGAGAAATTCACTGTGTTGCAGTGTTCTGAAACTGAATCCGCCATATTTCCAAGATATATTTGTATATGGTTCTTAAAACTGTTCCTCCTTTTCCCTCAAATCTAGTATTCATCTTACCCTTCCTTTTTCTTACCTTCCTTTATACAGAATGTTTCTCCCATCCATCCCATAGGAAACCTTCCGTTTCTTGTTCCACTCAACATATTCAAATAATCATTACAGACTAGGTTGAATGCCTCTCTGTAAACACCCATTACATGTCTGTACTTCTTTTTAACCATAATAAAATTGTAATAAACAAAATTGTCTCTTTAGCCAACAGTGACCCCAAACTGAAGACATTTTTACATTCCAAACATTATAGCATAATGCCCCAAGGTTGATAATAAATGAAATGAAAAAAACACTAATGAAAAAAAAATCATTTTTGCAAAATTTTCCTCAAGGATAATATACTTATAGACAAATGCCCTTTGACTAAAAGATCTTTCTTAGCACCGATGTCCCATATTGTTCCAAATGCTTTGCACTCATCAATTCATTTAGTTCTCAAAATTACCCTATGGAATAAGCACTATTATAATTCTCCTTTAAGGTCTGAACACACAGAAAGGTTAAGTAACCTGACCAAAATGAAAATGTAAGTGAAGTCAGGAGTTGAACAGAATTAAATCATATACTTAAAAAAAAAAATGTACTCTGTTTGCCCTTATTCTCCAAAGGAACACAGCCCTGATGATACCCTGATCTCAGCCCAGAGAAAGCTATTTTGGAATTTCCAACCCCTAGAAATTAAAAAACTTGAGATAAGCTGACCTACCATAAATCATCAATGATTAAAGTTACCATAATGTGAGTGATGGCAACAAGAAGAAATAGGAGGCTCTACTGTTTGTACGCCTGAATACCAACAATAATTTCACATCCATCCATCGATAAAAGAGCCTTTGCGGAAGCCTTGGGATTCAGTAAAAGTCTGTGAAACCCAGTCTATGAGACCTAGGAAGGTCATTTTGAAAGAAGTGACTCTTACTTAAGTGGCAGATTTCCTGTCTATGGTCTAGAATTCAGATCTGGAAATAGCCTTGTCTACCTGAGAGATTTGCTATAGTCCCATGACCTAGTTACCAAGGGCCATAACAGTTAGGATCCTGTCTGATCCCTAGGTGGACTGGACTATCTCCAGGGCTTCAGTCTGAATAGCTGATACTGGGATGAGGGTCTCAATACAGCAGACCTGTTTAGTAGGTGTGCAGACAAGTATGGTTTCCTATAGGACCTGGGGAAGGCTCCTGCTGGATCACTGGTGAATTTCTGGATAAGCAACATTGTTCCAGTCCATGGCTGAGGGGGGCTGGAACTAAATTACAAGGCTGCTTCAGTGGGTACAACATTGAAGTTTCCAGGCCTGTCTCTGAAGGGTCGAGGCCTCAAACAGGGGTAACTTCTTTTGGGTCCTTAATTTTAGACCACAGTAAGAGGGCTGTAGCAAAATTATAGAGTTGTTTCAGGGTCCATAGTTGAGATAGAAGATGGTAGTAGGCCCATCTTCTGAAGCACTAGTGTACATTACTTCTCCTGGGCCCCTGGGTGCATAATTTTTGTAGAAGACTAATATCCTTGATGAACAAAGATGAAAAAATCCTCAATAGGGTGGTGCCTGTGGCTCAATGGGTAGGGTATCGGGCCCACATACCAAGGGTGGTGGGTTCAAACCCGGCCCTGGCCAAACTGCAACAAAAAATAGCCGGGCGTTGTGGCAGGCGCCTATAGTCTCTGCTACTCGGGAGGCTGAGGCAAGAGAATCGCCTAAGCCCAGGAGTTGGAGGTTGTTGTTGAGTTGTGATGCCACGGCACTCTACCAAGGGCGATAAAGTGAGACGCTGTCTCTAAAAACAAAACAAAACAAAACATTCTCAACAAAACAAAAGCAAATCTAATTCAAGAGCACATTACATTGCTCACCCTGATCAAGTGGAATTTATCCTTGTGATATAAGAATAGTTGGAAATATACAAATCCATAAAAGAGATCCAACACATGAACAGAATAATGATAAAAACCAAATGATAATCTCAATAGATACAGAAAAGACTTTGGACAAAATTCAATATGCTTTTATGATGAAAACACTAAACATATTAGGAAGAATGTACTTCAATACAATAAAGACTACACATGACAAGTCCACAGCTGTCAACATACTTAAAGGTGAAAAGTTGAAAGTTTTCCCTGCTAAGAACAGGAATAAGATATAGATGCACAATCTGGCCCCTTCTATTCAAAACACTACTGAAAGTTTTAGCCACAGAAATTAGGTAAGAAAGAAAAATAAAAGGCACTCAAATTAGAAAGGAGAAAGTTAAACTGTCTCTGTTTGCAGATGACATGATCTTACTCTGTGAAAAACCTAAGATGGCCATCAAAATACTGTTGGAATAAACAAATACAGTGTAGTTCTCACATACACAATCAACATAGAAAACCAGTACAATTTCTCCAAAATAATAACTATTCTAAAATAATATTTAAAAGATCTGAATTACAACAGCATAAAAAAAATCTTAGGAATAAAATTTTCCAGACAAATGAAAGATTAGTACCCAGAAAATTATGGAACATTGATGAAAGAACTGAAGACACAAATGGAACAATATCCTATACTCAGGTATTGGAATAATCAATATTGTTAATATTTAAATGTCCATACTACCCAAGGTGATTTAATGCAATTCCTATCAAAATTCTAATGACATTTTTCATAAAGGAAAAAGAAATTATAAGCTTCATACAGTGACCTATAAAAGACACTGAATTGCTAAGGCAATCAAGGGAAAAAAAGAATAAAGGTAGAGAGGAGATAGAGCAAGATGACCAAGGAGAATAGTCAGGTGATCACCCTCCCTCCCCCCACCCCAAACACCAAACTAAACAACCATCCATGCAAGAAAGCACCTTCATAACAACAACAAAAATCAAGTGAGCAATCACAGTATCTGTTTTTAACATATCTATCAAGGAAAGAGGCATTGAAAAGGGTAGGACATTCTTCCAATGCACACAGCATGCCTTCTTTTTGCTCAGTCCAGTACTGAAAGTTTTAGTTGCAGAAATTAGGTAAGAAAAAGAAATAAAAGGCATCCAAATTAGAAAGGAACAAGTTAAACTGTCTTTGTTTGCAGAGGATATGATCTTCCCTTCCTTAACCTCTAGTAGCACTAAGAGAGAATCTGTGTGCTTAGGAAAGGGAGAGCCAAGTGATTTTGGAACTTTGCATTGGAACTCAGTGTTGCCCTGTCAAAGTAAAATATAACACAGGGCCAATTTTTGCAGGCTCATACCTTGGTCAGAGGGGGATTCTCAGCACTAGGGGAAGAAATCCAAGTTCTGACTTAGTTCTACAATCAACTGAATAAAGTGGCAATTTTGGCAGAAAATTGAAAGGCAGTTAGGTCAGAAGAACTGCAATCCTGGGGCAAGCACAGTGGACTCCGGAGTGGAGTGCAAATGACACAGTGAGACAACAGTGGTAGCCAAGGGAATACCTGTGTCACTCCTCCCACACCTCCAGACAGTGAAGCTCAGGCAGACTCTTCAACTTGGAGGAAAAAGAGCAAAGAATACAATGAACTTTGTCTTGCAACTTGAGTACCAGCTCAGCCACAGTAAAATAAAGCACAAAAAAAGATTCCTGAAGTCCCTGATTTTAGGCCTTCTGGACTCTATTTCTAGACCCCCATTGGACAAGAAGATTAATCTGCTGCCCTGTCAGGTTAGAGTGAGTCCCAGCAGGATTCACCAGCAGCTGACTAAAAAGCACTGAGACCTTGAGTAAGTATCAGTGGTAGCCAGCCAGGCAGCAGTCATGATGGCCTTGGGTAAGACTCGGTACTGTTCTGGCTTCAAAGTAACCCAGTGCAGTGCCAGCTGTGGTGGCCAGGGAAGTGCTAATGTCACCCCTCCACCAACTCCAGGCTGCCCAGCACTGAGACAGACTCCTTCTGATTGGAGGAGAGAAAAAAGAGCAAGAAACTGCCTGGTAACACAGGGATTCTCCTTGATCTTACCCAAGCCCACTAAGGAAGTTCCTCTAGGAGTTAGCAAAAGTTATAACTTTACTGGTCTTGGGGCACTTACATCTATAAGCATCAATAACATCCAGGTAAATACTAACTAATCCAGGAGTGATGAAGATAATGAGACTTTCACAAAGAGAATTCAAAATAGCTATTATGAGGAATCGAAAAGAACTTAAAGAAGGAATTCAGAATTCTACCAAAGAAAACCTAAAATTGTCAAACAAATTCTGGAGTTGAAAAATTGAATCAACAAGCTAAAAAAATGCATCAGAGTTCTCTAAACAACAGATTGATCAAGCAGAATAATGAATTAGTGAGCCTAAAGACAGTTAACACAATGAGAAAGAAAAACAAGAAAAAATAAAGCATACCTACAAGTTCTATAAGATAGAGTCAAAAGAGCAAGTTATGAGTGACTGGCCTTAAAGATGAGGTAGAATGAGGAATCATGATAGAAATTTTATTCAAAGAAATAACAGAAAACTTTCCAAATCAAGAAAAGCATCAATATCCAAGTACAAGGTTGGAACACAAGCAGTTACAAGTAAAATAAGACTACTTCTGGGCATTGAATGATCAGTCTTTCAAAGGTCAAGGACAAAGGAAGGATTCTAAAATAGCAGGAAGAAAAAAGAAACAAATAACATATAAAGGAGCTCTGCTATATCTGGCAGTGGACTTTTCAATGGAACCTTGCAGGCCAGGAGAGAATGAGAAGACACTTTTGACAGTGCTTAGGATAAAAGCTTCCACACTTAGAATATTATATTCAGGAAACGTATCTTTCAAATATGAAGGAGAAAGAAAGACTTTCTCAAACAAATAAAAGATAAGGGATTTCATCAACACTAAACTTGTGATGCAAGACATGCTACAGAGAGTTCTTCAAGCAGAAAGAACAGTATATTAATGAACAATTAAGAAATCACCTGAAGGTATAAAATATAAAATATAATGGTAATAGTAAAAAGACAAACACAGAATGGCCTAACACTGTAGTAGGGGTGTGTAAGTCACTCATATCTTGCATATCTTGAGTACAAAGACTAAAAGACAAACCTGTCAAATTACTAACTACAACACCCTTTAAATAGACAACTGTAATAAAAAAATATAAACAAAGACATCAAAATGTCAAAAAGAAAGGGGAAAGTTAACGCGTAGTTCTTTTTTAGCTTGCATTGCTTGTCTGTATTTTCAGCCTAAAATGGGGAGAGAGAAAGGAAGTTTTAAAAGGAGCCAAGGGACTATTTACCAATGTGTGGGGCTACAAAGGCACAGGGATAATATATACCATTATTTTTTAAAAAGCACAGAAATAGAGGGAGAAGAGAAGAGGACATGGAGTAGGGATGAGAAGAGAAAAGAAGTTTTAAAAGGAGTTCTAGACAAAGGTTCACCTCATCATTGAATAAATAAATTTTAGGGAGGGCCAGAGGTTGTACCATTTCCCTTTGTCTCGTGGGAATAAGGGTTCGTTTGGCTAGGTCTGATTGGGTATATTTTCAGCCCCCCCCCAAGGGGGGGGTCTCCCCACCGGAGTCATGGCACCTTATGAGAGGTTTTAGACCCAAAGATGAAAGATTATTTTGAGGCGCGAAACAAAAGAAAAATGGAGTCTGGTTTTGTGTTTGTCAATGTGGTTTTTATTCCACCTTGGTGTAGGTGGGGTGAAATCTCTGACTGGGAAAGAATTCCACAAGTGGGTTATGGCAAATGGGGATTTAAAGGGTCAAAGGGGCAGGGATTGGTACATTCATTATTTCCTGGGTGGGACATACACTCAATTCTTCCTGGGTGGATCAGTACATTCAAGTCTAACAGGGATACCTAAAAGAATTCAAAGGAGACTTACCATTTGATCCAAGAATCCTACTACTGGATATTTACCCACAGGAAAGAAAAACATTTTATAAAAAAGACACAAAGTTATATGCATGCCTATCACTCAGATAGCCTGCTTGAACACTTTAACATTTGAATGTTCATAGCAGCACAATTCACAGTTGAAAAGATGTAGAAACAACCCAAGTGCCCATCAATATGATAACAGGGTTCCCCCATTCAGGGCTGGACAAGTGTCCCCGTTTTCTAGGCATAAGCAAACAGACTTTTTCTCTTCAAGCTGTACTCAATGAATATAAGCAGGCAGAAGAAAAGCAGTTTTTCTGGTATTTCACGTAAATTAGGTCTCTTCCAGGGTAGACATCCACTGTTTTTGCCCTGAACTGGAAGGACTACATTCATTTGTTAACATACTCATTCACTTTCTAATCAACATTGAAGTCTGCCAAGTTCCAGACAAATGTGAATCTCAAGATCTCTCTATTTACAAAACAATATATAACCCCTAGACAAAAACCCTGCCTGGGCACTTACCACTTGGGTCTGCCCCACCTCTGCCAGAGGTTCTGGTGCCTTTCACTCCTTTTATTCCCTTCTATCTAATAAAGCCTATCTTATCACTGATCTCTGTGGTCTGTGGGTTCATTCTTCAAATCTGTGAGACCAAGGACCTACTACAGAAAGAAATTCTGCCAACAAATACATGAGAAGATTAATATAATATGATATGTATGTATATATATCATGGTGTACTACTCAGCCATAGGAAAAAAATTAAAATAGTGACTACCTCTTGAATTAACCTATACAGAACAGAACTGAAGACCATTCTTCTAAATGAAGTATCACAAGAATGGAAAAACAAACACAGGTACTATTAAATTGGTACCAATTCATCAACACTTATGTGCACATAATGAAATAACATTCATTACAAATCTAACAGGTGGGAGGTGAAGGAGGGGATGGGTAAAGTGACACCTGATGAATACAATGCTATCTGGGAGATAGGCATGCATATAACTTTGACTCAAACTGTACAAAACCAATTTATCTAAAAAAACATTTACACCTTGGTAATATTCTGTATACATATATATTTTAGTACATATATATAAAACAAAGGCACATCAGCAGAAAGGACAAACACCATATGATCATTGTAAGTGATGATGAGAAAGCATTCAGTAAAATTCAACATCCTTTTATGATAACAACACTCAAAAACTGCGTAGAGAATATATCTCAACATAATAAAGCCATATATTACAGACCCACAGCTTGTACTGAAAGGGAAAAAGCTGAAAGCCTTTCCTCTAAGATTGGAACAAGACAAGGATGCTCACTTTCATGACTGTTATTCAACATAGTACTAGAAGTCCTAGCCAGAGCAATTAGACAATAAATAAATAAATAAATAAATAAATAAATAAATAAATAAAATAAATAAATAAAATGCATTTAAATTGGAAAGAAAGAAGTTATCCTTATTTGCAAAAAGGAAAAAAAAAAAACCCTTATATTTAGAAAAAACTAGGATGCTCACTTTCATGACTGTTATTCAACATAGTACTGGAAGTCCTAGCCAGAGCAATTAGATAAAATGCACGTAAATTGGAAATGAATAAGTCAAATTATCCCTATTTGCAAAAAGAAACACCATATTTAGAAAAACCTAAGACCACACCAAAAAACTGTTAGAATGAAATGAACAAATTTCGTCTAGTTGCAAGACATAAAGTCAACATGCAAAACCCAGTAGCATTTCTATAAGCTAACAGGGAACAACATGTAGAAGAAGCCAGGTAAGTAATCTGATCTACAACAACTACAAATAAAATCCTCTGGAATAAACTTAACCAAAAAAAGAAAAAAAGACCTTTACAAAAAAACTATAAGCAATGACAAAGGAAATGGAAAAAGAGACAAGAAAATGAAAAGAAAAGACATTTCAAGTTCAGAAAGTAGAAGAATCAATATTGGTAAAATGTCCACTGCCTACAGTAATTTACAGATTCGATGAAATTCTTATCAAAATACCAATTGACATTCTTCACAGAAATAGAAAAAATACCCCTAAAATTTATAAGGAAACATGAAAGATCTAGAATAGCCAAAGCCCTCCTAAGCAAAAAGAACAAAGCTTGAGGAATCACAGTAGCTGAATTTAAATTATACTATGAAGCTATAGTAACCACAATTGCATGTTACTGGCATAAAAACGCTCATATACATCAATGGAACAGAATACATAACTCAGAAATAAATCTACGTATTTATACCAAATTTATTTTCTATAAAAGTGCTAAGAACATACATTATGGAAAGGACAATCTCTTCAATAAATGGTGCTAGGAACAAATGGATATCCATACACAGAAGAAAGAAACTAGAACCCCATCTTTTGCCATATGCAAACATCTAATCAAAATTGATTTAAAGACTGAAATCTAAATATCTGAAACTATGAAGTTACTAAAAGAAAAACATTCTAGGACACTGGTTTGGGAAAAAGGTTTCTTGAGTAATGATTCAAAATTATACGGAACCAAAGCATAAAAGGACTAATGAGATCACATCAAGCTAAAAAATTTTTTCACCAGAAAGACAAGAAATAAATTGAAGTGGCATCCCATAAAATGGGAGAAAATATCTGCATGCTACTCAGGTGTCACAAGATTAATAACTTGAATATACAAGGAGCTCAAATAATGAAAAAAATTTAACAACCCAATTAAAATATGGACACTTTAACAGACACTTCTCAGAAGAAGATAAAAAATGCTCAATATCACTAATTGATATTGATCACAAAAAGATCTCACCTCATCCCAGTTAACATGTCTTTTGTCCAAGACAAGCAATAACAAATACTGGCAAGAACATGGAAAAAGGAGGCTGCTCATACACAGTTGGTAAACTATAAATTGCTATAGAAGAGCATAGAGAGCAGTATGGAGGTTTCTCCAAAAACTAAAAATAGAACTACCATGTGGCGGGGCATGGTGGCTCATGCCTATAATCGTAACATGCAGGGAGGCTAAAGTGGGAGGATCACTTGAACTCAAGAGTTCAAGACCAGCCTAAGCAAGAGCGAGACCCCATCTCTACTAAAAATAGAAAAATGGAGGCAAGAGGATCTCTTGGGCCCAAGAACTTGAGTTTGCTCTGAGGTATAATGCCACTGCACTCTAGTCAGGGCACCAGAGTGAAACTCTGTCTTAAAAAAAAAAAGAGAGAGAGAACTAGTATGTGATCCTGTAACACCACTGCTGGGTATACACACAAAGAATGAAAAAAAAAAAACAAAAAAAAAGAAATCGGTGTATCAGAGATATCTGTCCTGTCATGTTTATTCTATTATTCTATAATTCACAATAAACAAGATACAGAATCAACCTAAGTGCCACCAATAGATGAATGATTAAAGAAAATGTGGTACACATTACACAGTGGAGTATTAACGAATCATAAAGAAGAATGAAAACGTATCTTTGCAACAACATACATAGAACTGGAGGACATTGTGTTAAATGAAATAAGCCAGGCACAAAAAAATAAATTTTCATATTCTCACTCATATTTGGCTGCTAAAAGTTATAACAATTGAACTCATGGAGAGAAGAGTAGAATAATGGTTACCAGAGGCTGGGAAAAGTAATTGTGAGTGGGGATAGAGTGCACATTGAAATGGGTGCAAAAATATAGTTAAGATACACTGAACAAGACCTAGTACCTGGTAGCACAATTGGTAGGCTATAGCTGACTGTATAAATACTGCCTATCTTAAAACAACTCAAGAATGGAATTGAAGTGCTCTTAACACAAAGAAATGACAAGATGCTTGAGGTGATGAATATCCGAATTACCCTGATTTGATCACTACTCATTAAATGCTTGTTATCATAAATCACACATACCCATAAATACATACAACTACTATGAACCCATAATTTTTAAATAATCAAAAATAAATAAATTTAAGACATAAAAAAAGCAAAAGAGAAAGCAACACACTACCTAATTTCAAAATTTAAAATGTAAAACTCTGGCAATTCAAAATAGCACTGCACTAGCACAAAACAGATATATAGAACAGAAGAAACAAAGAGACCAAAAAAAGATGTACCTGGCAAAACATTTACAGTCTACTGATCTTCAACAAAGGTACCAAAAATAACCAATCGGAAAGTCTCTTCAATAAATGGTACTGGTAAAACTGGATATCCACATGCAAAAGAATGTAATTTCACTGGTATCTCACACCACACACACACACAAAAAAAAATGGATTGAAACCAAAGACCTGAAACTGTGAAACAAACATGAGAAAACAGAGAGAAAAAACTATTTGACATCAGCCTTAGAAAAGATTTTTGAATAGGACCCCAAAAAGGATAGACAACAGTAATAAAAACAGACAAACAGGAGTAAACCAAACAAAAAAGCTGCAAAGCAAAAGAAACAATCAAGAGCATGAAAAGACAATCTATAGAACAGGAGAAAATATTTGCAAATCAAATATCTGATAAGGAGGTCAACATCCACTATATACATTCATCCCTTATCTGGAGATACAACAAACCATGAGTGGAGAATAACAAAATTAAAATAAATAAGGTAAACAACTATTTATATAGCATATACATTGCATTAGGTATTAAGTAATCCAGAGATGATTTAAAGCACATTAGAGGATGTATACAGGTTATATGCAAATTCTATGCCAGTTTATGTAAGGGATTTGAGCATCTGTGGTGTTTGCTCTGTGTGTTTGTGGGGGGGGTCCATCCTGGAACCAATTACCAGCAGACACCAAGATAAAACCGTACAAGGGACTCAAACAACTCAATAGCAAAGAAACAACACAATTTAAAAATGGTCATAGGACCTAAAAAGATATTTTTCACAAGAAGACATACAAATGGCCAACAAGTATATAACAAAATGCTCAATATCACTAATCATCAGGGAAATGCAAATCAAAACAATGGAATATCATCTTATATTAGTTAGGAAGGCTATTAACAAAAAAGACAAAATATGACAAGTGTGGGCAAGGTTTTGGAAAAAGGGGAATCCTTGTACACTGCTAGTAGAAATGTAAATTAGTATAGTCATTATGGAGAACAGTATGGAGGTTCTTGAAAAATTAAAAATAGAATCACCATATGATCCAACAATCCCACTCGAGTATGTGTGTGTGTATATATCCAAAGGAAATGAAATCAGTATGTCAAAGAAATATATTCATTCCCATATTCATTGCAGCATTATTTATTCACCATTGCACAGATAAGGAATCAACCTAAGTGTCCATCATTGAATGAATGGACCAAAAAAATGGGATTAGCTTGATTCCACAATGTATACATATCCCAAATCATGCTATATACATGCTATAAATATATACAATTTTTATTCTTCAATTTTAAAAATATACAAAATACATTGAAAAGTACCTAAATAGCAAGAGAGGATTTGAACCCAGACGTGTTATACCTGTTACTTACTTAGCTGCCTATTATAAAAAAAGGAAAGTATAATAAAAAAAGGAAAGTATAAACACATTTCAGTAACATGAAGGCCTATCAACTACTAATGCAATATTATGTTTTATACACGTTTGTTAATTTTATATAGTGACAATTAGAAAGCCAATCTCAGTAATGCTATTTTTTCCTTCTCTGGAAATATTAACAGGTCCTTAGGAACCCAAAATGGGAACCCAAAGAAAAGAGCGTTCAACTGATGTCTCTTAACAATAGGAGAAAAGTGGTCTTCTCAGCTGCCTAGGAAACCTTCTGTAAGTATTTTATGTCTACAAAAGGCCCCTTGCTTGACAATCTTTACCTTAATTATTTTTCAGTTTTATTGTATTACACATAAGTTTTTCCTTTTGCAACATAAAATGATATCCTCGGCCAAAACAGGTGGATTCCTTGAGTTCACAAGTTTGAGAACAGCCTGAGCAAGACTATGTCACTTCTAAAATAGACAAACTGAAGCAAGAGAATCATTTAAGCCCAAGTTAGACGTTCCTATGAGCTATGACACCACAACACTCTACCCAGGGCGACAGCTTAAGACTATGTCTCGCATGCGCGCGCGCGCACACACACACACACACACACACAAAGATATCCTCATCTCTGATTTAAGATGCTTTTGTCTACCAGACTTTTCTAAGATGCTTTTTCTACCAGAAATTGCAATAAACCAAATTTAAAAAGGGCTTTTGTAATATGGCTTATGTTTTAGAACTACATTAGCTATTTTATAGAACTGTTGGAATTAAAAGGTATCTTTATCCATATTATAGATTGAGAAAGCAATGCACAGAAAAACTAAATACAATGTCTGAGGTTCCAACGTATCTAATTTGTCTCTTCGTATCAAACATAATTCAGTAAAAGCATTCATTTTTCTTCATCTGAAGCCACCATTCGTGAAAAATAATAAAAACAAAGCTAAACACACCACTATAGTGTCTCAAGTTATAAATTATGGCAGTTTTGACCTAAATAAAACTTTAGTCCAGAGGTTATTTTAGTTCAGTTGAATTCATTAGCTCCATCTCTTAATTAATATTCTGCCTTGAACTATCAGCAATTTTCTATACTCTGGCTTCTTCCAAACCCAGGTATTAGTTGAAGTACTATTTTCTATTGAGACTTTCTGTGACATCTCTATACTTCTACTCTGGAAAAAGTCTGAGGGTTATGCATCTCTCATCATGTGCTTTTAGGATAAATGCTATCTCTTCCTGTCACACAAATTAACTAACACACAGTGATATAATCCTGTATTTACTTGTCTGATTTTTCCACGGGACTATAGGCTCCTTGAAGAAAGGGATAGCTGGGAGTTGTGGTGGGCACCTGTAGTCCCAGCTACTTGGAAGGCTGAGGCTAGAGAATCACCTAAGCCCAAGAACTGGAGGTTGCTGTGAGCTGTGATGCCACAGCACTCTACTAAGGGTGACAAAGTGAAACTCTGTCTCTAAAAAAAAAAAAAAAAAGAAGAAGAAGAAGAAGAATTATACTATCATTGTATCAAAATCAATGTGTAAAACATTATCATAATGTTAGTTTTTAAAAAGAATATTTTCTGGGCTAAGCACAGTGACTCACACTTGGGATCCTTTCACTCTGGGAGGCCAAGGCAGAGGATAGCTTAAGGCCAGGAATTCAACATCAGCCTGAGCAAGAGTTAGGGTCTACGTCTACAAAAACCAGAAAAATTAGCTGGGCATAGTAGCATACACCTGCAGTTATTCAGGAGGCTGAGGCAGAAAGACCACTTGAGTTTAGAAGTTTGAGGGTGCAGTGAACTATGATGAGGCTACTGTACAGAACTCCAGCCTGAGTGAAAGAATAAGATTCTGTCTCCAAACAAAAATAAAAAAGAATATTTTCTGAAAGAAATAAAGAATAAATGCTAGTGAAAGTGGTCCACAGGTAAGCTGAGGTAAAAAACACAGGTAAAAATCTTTTTTAAAAATGCAGTCAGATTAGGTTAAATAAATGTTTTAGCCCAATTTAAAAATTTTGAGTAACTATTCCTATGTTCCTCAAGAAATTGCCCAGGATAAAATTACGTTACAAAAATAGAATGTTATTTTATAAATAAAATATATGCAGTATATTATTAATCATAATTGTCACAGCAATGAAATTTTAAAATAGTTAAAATAGTTAATTTAAGAAATTTATTTCTTTAAAAAGAAAACCAACAAGATAAACAAAAAATAAAGTTATGTGATAATTTTTCCTTTATTAAGAAATGACTTTTTATATCATGATGTAAACCTTATAAGAAACTATGGGTATAGGGATTCCTAGGAAGTAAATTTAGTTGCCTTTAGAAAAAGAATATTAATTACTTTTATCTATTTATAATCCTGGATTGACAGCTCACAAACAACACATTTTAAGAATATAACAGTAATACATTCTTTCTAGCTTAGGATACCACTTTTTTTATTTATACTGCCTTCAGTTATGAACTAGGATTAAAAGCTTTATTTTAAATTCAAATTCCTAGTCAAAATCTACATTTGTACTTAATTTATTACTATACACAAATACTCCATCCTCTTCCACATCTTTTTTTTTTTTTTTTTGCAGTTTTTGGCCGGGGCTGGGTTTGAACCTACCACCTCCGGCATATGGGGTGGGCGCTCTACTCCTTTGAGCTACAGGTGCCACCCATCCTCCACATCTTGATTTAAAATTTTGCCCCAATTTAGAATAATCTCCCCACTTATATCATACTTGCAGTTACTGGGTGTCAGTTTTGTTCTGTCTGAAAAATTTGGCAATACAGTTTAAAAATTTATTACTGAACACATAAAAAAGACAGTATTTAAGGGTTTTCAGCTATGAAATTAAACCATAAAATGCAAAGGAAAGGGAGTAAAGATTAAAACACCATAATTTTTCTAGAAATTTTAATTTTTTCTTAGGAAATCAGAAGGATGAAATAGATGAAATGCGAGAAGATTATTTAAAATCAGAAACAGAAGCAAAAAGTAGTCCAGAATAAGACCATATACGTCAAATTAAAGACAGATACAAATTTATACAAAGCCATGGGAGAGAAGCAGCAGTAGAAAAACCAAGTTTGCTGAAAGTATCAGTGTCCCTAACAGGTATGTCAACATCTGGGCCTAGATTTGCATCTTTGGTTCTGTAGTGTAACTTTTGCAAATGAACTTTTCTAAGTTTCATTTTTCTTTTCCGTAAAATTATGGTTATTGGAGGATTAAATTAAATGGTGGACTTGATGTGCAGTGCTGTAAAATGCCAAGCATGGTGGAACTCAGTACCTTTTGCAAGTACTTATATTTGAGAGAAGAACCAAGGCTACGAACAATTAGAGATGGAAACATGCAATCAGACTTTTGTTCTAAACAATTTCTTTCACAGTATTTCTTCGACAGTGCAGTAAAGATCAAGTGTTTTCAATGCAGCAACTTCAACAAAGGTATGTCAGAACTCCCAGGGCAGACTTGGATGGCATTCAGAGTCTTCCTTACTTTTAAAATAACTAAGTTTTAAGTACTGGGAATAAAAAGAAACTGTAGGTAGATTCATCAATATAGAGTTACACAGACCCCAAAATACCTAAAACCACCATTAAAATGCCAATAAGCCTTTTAAAACCTGGAAGTGATTATGATTGCTGGGATCAAACCCCAGAGTTTTTGATTTAAGAAGTCAGGGGTAGAGCTTGAGAATTTCTATTTTTACTAAATTAGCAGATGGCACTCCTACCCTGTTTCCCCAAAAATAAGACAGTGTCTTATATTAATTTTTGCTCTCAAAGATGCGCTAGGTCTTATTTTCACGGGATGTCTTATTTTTCCATGAAGAAGAATACGGTACACATTTATTGTTAAATGAAAACAAAGGAAATTTATTACCTGTATACGGTACGGTAGTAACTTGAGTATCTTCCAGCCTAAACAATGTTGTGGATCTTCTTAAAGACAGTTCACTTCGCTGAAGGAAATTATCCAGCCAGTGTTGTGATGCTTTGAAGTCTTCGGGGGCTATGCCAAACTGTGGTGCCACTGCAAGGGCAAATTCTTAAATCAGAGCCCTATTCACAACCAAAGCCTTTTGCTCTCCTGTCAACAACCCATTCACAGATCAGGTCTTCCAGCGCGGAAAATAATAGTTGCCAACCTGATCCACACTTGTGCTTTTTAGCATTTCCCTTGTCCACTTGTTCAATGAGGTTACCATACTCTGCTTGCTATTTTCGGACCAATCAGATACTCAACATCTTCTCTTTACAGAAAGCAGTAAGATTTTGGCCCCAAGAGTCTTCCACGATTCCTTTCTTATACTCCACAGAGTAACTTTTTCTTTTTGCGCTCATTTCTAGGGGTAAAAAAAAAAAGGAACTGGGGTATCAGGGTGGGGGGAGGGGAATCACTTAAAATGACACGGGGGGATCAGAGGGAGGAATCAAAATAACACAGGGGGGATCACAGGGAGGAATTAAAATGGCACAGGAGAATCAGAGGGGGGATTACCATTTTAGGAACCCCTTTTGATCCTCCTGTGTCATTTTGATTGCCCCTGCTGATCCACCTGTGTCATTTTAAGTGATCCCCCTCCTCCCACTGAACACCTTCACCAGACATCCCCCACCCCCCACGCCTTATCAGACATTTCCTCCCTGGGGCCTGCCTGGGGACTGTCACTGGGCTGGCTGGGGACTGGATCTGGGCTGGAGCAGGGTCTGCCACTGACTGAGAACCTTCAGTCATCATAAGGCCGGCCACGAGCATCAGGCAGTGTCACCAGAGACAGACCAGCACTCACCACCTTCACTGAGTCCAGTCCGCTCTGATCCTCCTGTTCTACATGCATCTGCAAAAATCTCCTCCTCTCTCCCACCCCCATGCTCACCGCTCACTCTGACCTCCGCTCCACCTCTACACAGAAGTGACGTCAGGACTCTGCATAACGTCACTGGTTGCTAGATGCCAGTCGGGATGGCCCTAGCAACCAGTTTACTGAAATTAATTTTCACTCAGAGACAGAGCCTAGGTGGGGCCTTATTTTCAGGGGGATGCCTTATATTGCACCCAGAAGGAAACCTGTAAGTAGGTCTTATTTTTGGAGGATGTTTTATACTACCCTGTTTCCCCAAAAATAAGACAGTGTCTTATATTAAGTTTTGCTCCCAAAGATGTGCTAAGTCTTATTATCAGGGGATGTCTTATCTTTCCTGTAAGTATGTATTATTTTCGGAGGATGTCTTATTTTCGGGGAAACAGGGTACCTTGGTTAGTCAACTATTTCTATCTTTAGAGACAAGATAACACACTTTACCCTCTTTTCCTTATTTTCCTATTTTATTTTTAATTCTACTTATATTCAGTGCTCACACTAAATTGGTAAAAATTTATTGATTATCTTTATATGTGATTTTTCTTCTCTAATAGATTTTTTAAGAAGGTAACATGTGAACAATACTTCCAAAGTGTTTGCATATTTATAACTACTTGTCTTTAGCCTTTTTCTTGAAGAACAGTTTTCTGTATAAAAAATACCTGGCTCACATTATTTCTTGGATATCTTACAAACATTGTCCTATGTCTTCATGTATGAAATACAAGGACAATGCACCTTTATAACATGCAGATATAAAATCATTTACTTTACTTTAAGAAAGTTTCCTGAATTATAGTTATAACTGGTTATTAGTATTTATTGTTTTGCATCTCCTCTTCAGAGATTTCATTAGGCATACATTGGATTTCTTTGAGTATTTTTTATACCTATGGCTTTGTTTCCAAACTTTCCTTCACTCCTTTTTAAAATTTATTTTCACTTCATCTTTTTCATTCCCTTTCTATGAATTTCTTTTATGTCTATTTGAATCAGAGTTCTTGTTTAAAGTTTGTTTTTTGTAATTTTATTCTAGTTTTGTTTTAAAATTCTTCTTCAAAGTCCCTTATTTCCAGATTTCTATAATTTATTATGTATCTAACTCATTTCCAAGCTTTGTTTATAACTTTTAAAATTCATAAGCTAATTTTCAAATATTAGATTAAAATTTTTATCTTTTTCAGGAGTGTTTTTCTGGAGTGCTTTATTTAAAGGTTAAAATATGGTAGTATACAAGAGCAAGGAGTGAGAGGGAAGAAAAAAATGTTGCTTACGAACTTTATGTAACATTATTAATATATAAAAAAAAACTAGAACAGAAATGTAAATAATTCTTAAAATAAACACCTCTTAAAAATACATAAAGACCAAATAATTAAAAAAAAAAATTATTGTTAAATCATAGCTGTGTACATTAGTGCAATCACCTGTACCCATTCTAAGATGCACCATAGATGTGGCCCCACCCATTACCATCCTTCCACCAAAATCTCCACCCTCCCTTCCCCTTCCATGGCCCTTTCCCCATAGTCTTGTGCTATAGTTGGGTTATTGGCTTCATGTGAAAGGTATAATTTAGCTTCATAGTAGGGCTGAGTACATTGGATACTTTTTCTTCCATTCCTGAGATACTTTACTAAGAAGAATATGTTCCAGCTCCATCCATGTAAACATGAAAAAGGTAAAGTCTCCATCTTTCTTTAAGACTGCATAGTATTCCATGGTAAACATGTACCATGATTTGCTAGTCCATTCGTGGATCGATGGGCACCTGGGCTTCTTCCATGACTTAGCATTTATGAATTGGGCTGCAATAAACATTCTGGTACAGATGTCTTTGTTATATTGTGACTTTTGGTCTTCTGGGTATAAACCCAGCAAAGGAACTATAGGATCAAATGGCAGGTCTATTTTTAGGTCTCTAAGTATTCTCCAAACATCCTTCCAGAAGGAACGTATTAGTGGGCATTCCTACCAGCAGTGTAGAAGTGTGCCCTTTCCTTCACATCCACGCCAACATTTCTGGTTTTGGGATTTTGTTATGTGGGCTACTCTTACTGGGGTTAGGTGATGTCTTAAAGTAGTTTTGATTTGCATTTCTCTGATGATTTAGGATGATGAGCTTTTTTTCATGTGTTTGTAGATTTTGCGTCTGTCTACTTTAGAGAAGTTTCTCTTTAAGTCCCTTGCCCACCCTGAAATGGGGTCATGTGATCTTTTCTTGCTAATAAATTTGAGTTCTCTGTGGATTCTGGTTATTAGACCTTTATCGGAGGTATAACCTGCAAATATTTTCTCCCATTCTGAGGGCTGTCTGCTTGCTTTACTCACTATGTTCTTGGCTGTGCAGAAGCT
>CAUYPK010101215.1:0-39415 GCA_963574355.1 Loris lydekkerianus | reverse complement strand
TGGAAGTGAAATCAGGGACATGTTAATCCAAGTTTATAGAGATAATGCCATGAAGAACATGGCAGTGTACAAATGGATTAAATTTTTCTGAGGAGAGAGAAAGCATCACTGATGAATAGGAGGGAAGGGGAAAAAGAGGGGCGGGGACGGGGTGAGTTGATAGAGGGAGGGTTAGTAGGGGGACCACACCGATGAAGCACATGGCAAGAACAAGTTGGATCTATCAGGTATAGAACACAAATGTCTTAATGCTGTAATTGGGTAAATGAGGTGAAGGCTATGTTGATTAGTAGGATGTAAGCACTCCAATTTGTACAAATAATCAATACATTGAATCCCATAATGGCATAAATGTATTTATAATCTATGTACAAATGACTTAATAATAAAAAAAAAAAGAATAGAAGTCAGGGTGGCCGGTAACAAGCAGAACTGAAGAAAGCATTGCAAAAACTCATTGAATTATGTGTCAAAATCATTGGCTGAGTGTGAGAAGCATAGCAGACCAAGTTAACATGGATAAAGAAACAGGAAAATCTCGACTGAAAATCTTAGCCAACTCATGGCTATAATGACAATGCGCCAGCTCACACAGCACTGTCTGTGAGGGAGTTTTTAGCCAGTAAACAAATAACTATATTGGAACACCCTCCTTACTCACCTGATCTGGCCCCCAATAAAATTTTGAAAGGAAGACATTTTGATGACATTCAGGACATGGAGGGTAATATGATGACAGCTCTGATAGTTGTTCCAGAAAAAGAATTCCAAAATTGCTTTTAAGCGTGGAGTAGGTGCTGGCGTTGGTGCATATTTTCCCACAGGGAGCACTTCAAAGGTGACCATAGTGATATTCAGCAGTGAGGTATGGGGAACATTTTCTAGGATGAGTTTGTGAACTTAATTGTCAGACCTCATATGCTTGTTTTTGAACATTACACAAATGGAATTATATAGTGTCTATTCTTTTGTGTCTAGCTCTTTTCACTCAATATTGTTTGTAAGATTCATCTCCATTGCCCTGTGAAGCAGAATGTTCATTTTCATTGCTATAGAGAATTTCATTGCATGAATAAGCCAAATTTTATTATTCCATTGTATTGTTGAAGAACGTTTGGGTTGTTTCCAGTTTGGGGCTATTACAAGTAGTGCTGCATGGAACATTCCTGTATATGTCTTTTGTGACCATAAAAACACATTTCTGCCAGGTGCAGACCTTTTGATAACACTTTCACTCCAGGGATCTATCTTACAGATACACCTATGAGGACCAGACCACATGTCCAAGGGTATTTATTGTAATATTTAAAAGTACTGGCGTCAACTACTAAAAATATCTACTATGAAGCTTCATTCTGAGTTGGAATAGTATACAGTTAATAAAAGAGAGAGTGAGTTTCAGGTGTGCTTTCTGGTATATAAGGCAGTACACACATATCAAGTGAAAAAAAGCATCCTGAAAAAAGATAGGTATAGTGGCCAGATGCGGTTGCTCATGCCTGAAATCCTAGCACTCTGGGAGGCCGAGGTGGGTGAATTGCTTTAGCACAGGAGCATGAGACCAGCCTGAGCAACAGCCAAACTCCATTTCTACTCATGACAGAGAAACTAGCAAGGCATTGTGGCACACGCCTGTAGTCCCAGCTACTCAGGAGGCTGAGGCAAGGGGATCCCTTGAGGCCAAGAGTTTGAGGTTGCTATGAGCTGTGATGCCATGGCACTCTACCTAGGCAACAGAGTGAGACTGTCTCAAAATAGAAAAAAGGTACAATGTGAGTCTATTTTGCAAATGAACAAAAGCTAAAACAAATTTTTGTATGTGGATATTTGTGTGCCTTAAATATTTGAAAGGCCTTTCCACATATGCTCTAGGGAAGGGGGATGCATGAGGCAGGAAGAAGGACGAGATTTTACATATATTTCATAGGTCTCAAGTTCCTCTGCTTTTCCCCCGCCCTCATTGCCACTGTCCTACATTAAGTCACCATGACCTCTAGTGTTAAAAACACAATGATCTCCTTACTGGTTCATCTCTTAAGTCTTCTCTGCCCCCATGGGGAAGGTTGGGGGGAGTCTGGGGACTGCCCATGGAAATGTTGGCCTCAGCAGTACACGGTCGCGGCTGTGATCCAGGGGTCAGGAGGCCCCTGTAAGACTGTCCATGACACAGCATCAAATGCAAAAAGTATCTTGCAAAAAAGTGGGCATAGTATAATCCCATTTTTTTCAACAAATTTTAAAAAGTTAAAACAATACAAGTAAATATATACATACATTGAAATATTTGGATGCCACAGTTAACACAATATCTCTCACCATCCACAAACTTCTGACAGACAGCTAGGAGAAGGGCTCCACCACAGAGCCCCCATGACCTTTTGCATACGCACACGGGCCGTGCGGGAGAAGGTTGGAACTTGTGACCGATCTGAATCTTGGCAGGACGCGAGAATATAGGAGGCTTGCAAGGAGTTGCTCTGAGCCCATTTCCATTCGCCTCCTGGATTAGTCTGCTCTGGCTGTCAAGACAAAGTACTACACACTGAGCGGCTTCAACAACAGACATTTATTGTCTCACAGTTCTGAAGGCAGGAAGTCTAAGGTCAAGGCGCAGCAGGGTTGGTATCTTCTGAGGGCAATAGGGAAGGATCTGTCCCAGGCCTCTGTCCTTGGCTTCTCCCTGTGTCTTCACACGGTCTTCCTTCCAAGTGTGTCTGGTCCTAACTTTCTTAGAAGGAAACCTGTCAGATTGGATTAGGCCCACTCTAAAGACCTCATTTAACTTAATTGCCTCTGTAAAGACCCTATACCCAAATACAGTCACATTCTGAGGTACTGGGGATTAGGAATTCAACATATGAATTTGTGGGGGACACAATTTGGCCCAAAAGATTTCCCTGTCCCCTGGCAGCCACTGCGGGGCTGTCAGGAGACAGTCACCTCCTAGGTTCTGATAGGATAGAAGCTTCCCGCCTTCCCCACTGTTAGGTACCTAAACCCTTCCCCCACCTCTCCTCCCAGAACAAAAGGCCTATCTGGCTCCACCCTAAGAGTTTCACCAGAAAGACCCTAGCCCATCAAAGCCTTCTAGCAACCTGTGGAATCTCCCTCCCCCTACACCCTGTATAAAAACAAGCCCCCAACCACTCTCAGTGCAGCTGCCATCTTTGTCCAAGCAGGTCTCAGTCCCCTTCATTAAACTTGGCCTAAACTTCTCCTGGTCTCATCTCTGGGTACACCGCTGAACCACTTTCACCCACCTCATGATAGAGCTGTAGACCACAAATGATGTTTTTATTCTGCCAGTCTGGAATTAGCCGCCCCCCCCCCCCAGGAGTGGGGTAGCACACAACTTATGTTGCAGTCATCCCATCCCTTTTGTTTCAGTGTGGGACAAGGACACGGGGGAGCTGGCACCTGTGGCTAATATTCCTTCCACTGTTTATGTAAGCAATGAACTGTTTAAACCCCAAAATGGCTGACTACATCTATCCCAACCAAATCAGCCAGGCCTCAGCTTTGGCTCTGCCTTGTCTTGTATGTGCTTGACAAGAGATACTGCAATGTGTTTAAAAAAAAAAAAAAAAAAAAATCTGGCCTAGCTAAGAAGGGTGGATTGCTTGAGCTCAGGAGTTCTAAGACCAGCCTAAGCAAGCTGGGGTGGAGCGAGGTAGGCCCTGACTGCAGAAACTAGCCGGGTGTTGTGGTGGGCGCCTATAGTCCCAGCTACTTGGGAGGCTGAGGCAAGAGGATCACTTGAGTCCAAGAGTTTGAGGTTGCTGTGAGCTATGACACCATGGCACTCTACCAAGGGTGACAAAGTGAGACTGTCTCAAAAAAAAAATCTTACTACCAGAGGTGGGAGAAAAGGGAAACATGTGGGTTCCCAATTCTGTGGCTCTCTCACCCTCCAGCCCCCAGGCCTCTTCTGCTAGGGTTGCCTAGTCCTGCCAACTCTACCTTTGGGGCCCATGTACTTGGGACCGTCATTTGAAAACTGAATAAACAAAAATATAAAACACAACTATATGTGAATATATGTGTGCATTTTAGTATTTAGAGGACATTTTTACATATGAACAGATAGCACCGATAAGCCCAGGCTCCACTATTTTTAATATCTTGCATTAGCCTATGGGTTAAATATCAATGAATGAATATTGACACATTATTATTAACTAATATCCATGGTTTACATTAGGGCTCACTCTTTGTGCTATATATTCTATGATTTTTGACAAAAGCATAATCATAATTACACTATCATGCAGTGTAGTTTCACTGCCCTAAATATCCTATGGTCCACTGACTCATCCCTCTCCCTGCCCCATAACCCTGACAAGCACTGATCGTTTTACTGTCTCCATAGTTTTTTGTTTTCCAGAATCAGAACGTCATATGCGATTAGACAATTAAGTTCACGAACTCGTCCTAGAAAAAGTGCTACCTACCTCATTGCTGAATATCACTACAGTCACCTTTGAAATGTTCCCGTTGGGAGGCTATGCACCAATGTCAGGGCCTAGTCCATCCTTCAAAGCAATATTGGAACTCTTTTTCTGGAAAGACCTCAAAGCTGTTATCTTATGAGGTCTGGTAATTAAGTTTGCAAACTTGCCACCATGCACTTACATTGGCAGCACTGTACGAACAACTCGCTAAGGTTTCATAACTTTAGCATATCAGTGTCTCACAACTGTGCATTGGCAGCACTGTATAAACAACTCAGTAAGGTTTCATAACTTTAGCATATCAGTGTCTCACAACTGTGTTCACGTCAACATGTGGCAGTGTCTTGCTGAGTGGCATTCATTATTATTTTTATGTGCCCTATAACAACAGCTCTGATGGCCATTTAAAGGGTGGATTGAACTAGGTGCTGGCATCAGTGCATAGCTTCCCCAAGGGAGTACTTATAAGGTGACTGTAGCAATGAGGTATGTACCACTTTTTCTAGGATGAGCTCCTGAATTTAGTTGTCTGACTTTGTATAGTTGGAATCACATAGCACGTGGCCTTTTCATTTAGCTTCTTTCACTTAGTAACAGGCATGTAAGTTTCCTCCATGTTTTTTCATGGCCTGATAGCTCATTGCTATTTACTGCTGCATAATATTCCACAGTCTGGATATACATACTGCTTGCTATGTACTAGACACGTAAGAGCTAAGATATCCAGAGGAGGCTAAGAATCAATCTGTGCCTTCTAGGAACTTCCATTTCTAAGTGGGGAGAGAAGACAAACACCCATGCAACATCATGAACATTAAACAGTAAGACAGACATGTCAGAAGACACATATGGAATGAATAACTGCTGCTACAGTGATGAGGAAGGAGGGGTGCTTGGGGCTTCAACAGAGGAAATGCAACGTGACAGGGTGGGATGAGACAGAGGATGGAGATGGCCTTCGAGGAAGGCTCTGCATGTCTTGGGGTATTCTCAGATTTCAACTTTGTATCATTTTACCCAGGTTCTCAACAGAGAAGAGAGAAGAAAAGGGAACAGATGTGCCCACAATGTGTCCACTTCTCTGGCAGCAGGTGTTCTTTGCCTGGTGAGTTCCTCTGGCAATTAGTCCCAAGTAAATGGCCACCTTCCCTCTCTCAACAGGTGAAGGACAAGCAAGGGAACTTATGCCTGCATTAAGTTCTGTCTCAAGGAAGCAAAACTTCCCTCTCAAATATTTAGCTAAACATCGTGTGTGTGTGTGTGTGTGTGTGTGTGTGTGTGTGTGTGTGTGTGTGTGTTTTATGAAGTTTACTTTAGAAGAAGTCATTTTGATGATGGTGTATTATTGTTGTTTTTGTTTTGAGACTCACTCTGTTGCTCCAGGCTAGAGTGCTATGGCCTCAGCCTAGCTCACAGCAACCTCAAATTCCTGGGTTCAACTGATCCTCCTGCCTCAGCCTCCCACAAAGTAGCTGGGACAACAGGCATCCACCATGTGCCCGGCTAGTTTTTCTATTTTTAGTAGAGATGGAATCTTGCTTTTGCTCAGGTTGATCTTTAACTCCTGAGCTCAAGGGATCTTCCCACTTTGGCCTCCCCAGAATGCTAGGATTACAGGAATGAGCCTTGATGATGTTTTATGGGTTTTTTTTTTTTTGAGACAGTGTCACTCTGTTGCCCTCAGTAGAGTGCTGTGGTGTCACAGCTCAAGCAACCTCAGACTCTTGGGCGTAAGTGATTCTCTTCCCTCAGCCTCCCAAGTAACTGGGACTACAGATGCCCACCACAATGCCCGGCTATTTTTTGATTGTAGTTGTCATTGTTGTTTGGCAGGCCTGGGCTGGATTCAAACCTGCCAGCTCCTGAGTATGCCGCTGGCACCCTACCCACTGAGCTACAGGTGCCAAGCCAATAATGTTTTTGTTTTGTTTTTTTTTAATCATGGTAAAATACATGTAACATAAAATTTGCTGTTCTAGTAATTTTCTTCTTTCTTTTTTTTTTGGGGGGGGCACAGTCTCACTTTGTCACCCTCGGTAGAGAGCCATGGCATCATAGCTATCACAGCAACCTCAAATTCCTGGGCTTAAGTGATTCTTTAGCCTCAGCCTCCCAAGTAGCTGGGACTACAGGTGCCTGCCACAATGCCTGGCTATTTTTAGAGGTGGGGTCTCGCTCTGGCTCAGGCTCATCTTGAACCTGTGAGCTCAGGCGATCCACCTGCCTCGGCTTCCCAGAGTGCTGGGATTACAGGCGTGAGCCACCATGCCTGGCCCATTCTAGTAATTTCTAAGGATACAGTTCAGTGGCATTAAGTACATTGACATTGTTGTGCAACCATCACTACCATCCATCTCCAGAACATTTTCTTCTTCCCAAACTGGAACTCTTTACCCATTAAAAAATAATTCCCCCTTCTTCTCCTCTGCTGTCCCCAACCCCTGGCAACCAACATTTTATTGTCTGCTCTAGGTACCTCATATGTGCAAGTGGAGTCAGATAGCATCTGTCCTTTCGTGTCTGTTTTCCACAGCAGCTGCACCATTTTGCAGTCCTACCAGCAACGTACAAGGGTCCCAGTTTCTCCACATCCTCAGCAACACTCGTTATTTTCTGGATTTTGTCTGGTTTTGTTTTAATAATACCTATCCTAATGGGTGTGAAGTGGTTTATCGTTGTGGTTTTGATTTCTTCAGCTAAACTCTTATCTGTTGGAGGGAAAGTTAGGCATAGTGATGCTTGTACAGTTATGTTAATTGTGATGGGATTCAACTCTGCCCATTAGAGGCCAGACTTCCCACCTTCAGGGGTTCACCTTTGGGACCTGTGGTATGAAATGTGTGTAAAATGTTAAAATCTGGCCAGGCACTGTGGCTCATATCTGTAAGCCCAGCGCTTTGGGAGACTGAGGCAGGAGGATCTTTTGAGGTCAGGAGTTTGAGACTAGCCTGGGCCATAGAGCAAGACCCCATCTCTAAAAAAATTATATATACATGTATGTTTAAGTACATTTATAGAGAGACTGTAGGTTAAATCAAGCGAATGTTGAACCATCTGCATGGACACATCAGTTATGAAAGTGCTGAGAAGATTTACCTAGGTCTGACATTTTTCAAAATTCAGTGAAACCTAGATCCAAGGTTCTCCTTGAAGCCAAATTAAAAAATTAGAAGATGGCTAAGCATTTGTTTGTGAGTTAAAATTTATGCAGAAAGTTGCTGGATTAGCCCCCTCGGTGATTGTGTTTCTTTACATTTTGCCCTAGTGTACCATATTTTACACTTAAATCATTAGTAATTTTACAGAAAATAAAGCTTCCTTAATGCTAACTGGTGCCCCTCTCTACGCCTTGTCAGTTACCTCTATGGCAGTAAATCTGGCTGCAAGGCCCCCAGCCACCCGCAGATCCTGCCCACCAAAGGGAAGGAATAAGCCACATATCAATTGGCTTCATTGGAGAACTAAGAAAGGGGTTTAAAATCCAAATGTCCACCATTACGAGGCAGTATCAGCTGCCTAGAAAAGTTTCTGGAGAGAGAGTGTGCAAGGAACTGCACTGCAAAGAAAGATACAGAGGCTCTGGTGTCAACACCAGAAGGCAGTGGGGCAGGACATTCCCAGCGGCCATTTGTTTCTGTGATAAACCATCGCAGGCACACATCCCTGGCCTGTGTGAACCTCAGTGCCTTCCTGCCCCTCCAAACCTACAATGATGCAATGACATGAACAGGTTTAAAAGTCTCCTCTGGGCCAGGTGTGGTGGCTCACACCTGTAATACTAGCACTCTGGGAGGCCCAGGTGGGTGGATTGCTTGAGGTCAGGAGTTTGAAATCAGCCTGAACAAAAGTGAGACTACATCTCTACTAAAATAAAAAAATTGGCTCAGCCCCTGTAGCTCAAGCGACTAAGGTGCCAGCCACATACACCAGAGCTGCCGGGTTCAAATCCAGCCCAGGCCTGCCAAACAACAATGACAACTACAACCAAAAAATAGCTGGGTGTTGTGGCAGGCGCCCGTAGTCCCAGCTACTTGAGAGGGAGAGTCAAGAGAATCGCTTAAGCCCAAGAGTCTGAGGTTGCTGTGAGCTGTGATACCACAGCACTCTACCCAGGGCAAGAGCTTAAGGCTCTGTCTCAAAAATAAATAAATAAATAAATAAATAAATAAATAAATAAATAAATAAAAATTAGCTGGGCATGGTGGCTCACACCTATAATCCTAGCACTCTGGGAGGCCAAGCTAGGCAGATTGCTGCAGGTCAGGAGTTCAAGGCCAGCCTGTGCCAGAGTGAGACCTCCATCTCTAAAACTAGCCAGGCATTGTAGCAGGCACCTGTAGTCCCAAATACTTGGGAGGCTGAGGCAGGAGAATCCCTTGAGTCCAAGAGTTTGAGGTTGCTGTGAGTCATGATGCCATGGCACTCTACCCAGGGCACCAAAGTGAGACTCTGTCTCAAAAGAAAGAAAGGAAGGAAGGAAGGAAGGAAGGGAGGGAGGGAGGGAGGGAGGGAGGGAGGGATGTGGTACACCTTTTGGGGGCAGGACATAATTATAAGAGGGTCCTTATCTAACAAAGGCAATCAGTGTAACCTGGTTCTGTGTACCCTCAATGAATCCCCAAAAATAAAAAAAGAAAAGAAAATAAAAAATTCAAAGTCTCTCCTGCATTTCCCATGTACCCCTCCTTCACTGTGTTGGCTTTAATGTATCTGCAGCCAGCAGTACTAACTAATGTTATTTTGTTGGCATGAAGGCCTGGCCCTCGGGGTGCAAATGTGTAGAAAGGAGAGGCGAATCAGTGCCTTCCGTGGTGGTCTGGACACTGGGTTCTAAGTAGGAGCTTCCCACTATCCCTGGCTCCCAGGTGACTGTGCTTCTCGTCTTCTCGCTGCACCACTGCCCCTATTTCATTTATCATCCTTTCCCTCCGATGCCAGTTTCTAATTAGAGGGTTAGAAAATAAGCCCTGAGAGGGAACTAATTACTTAAGTGGGGGACAGAGAAGCCAAGAATGGCTTGGTAACAGTCTCCATGCATTGTCAAGGTTATTACTGCAGGCCATGGTGACCAGCAGTGTCTTAGGTCAGGACAGAGCCCCAGACAGGGATTCTTACACAAGTGCATGATTGAGGAGGGGCTCTCGAGAGAAAAGGGAAAGGATGGAGAGAAGCAGAGTGGGGGGGGGGAAGTGGGGGAAGCCAAGCAAAGATGTGGATGTGGTCAAAGTCTAGCCTCACCCTGGCTGGAGGGGAGCAGAGTAGAGGAATGTTCTGGAGTACAAATGGCATCATAGCATCATCATTCCCACAAGGCCTGGCACAAGGGGGCCAGGCCTTATGACCCCCATATCAATCAGTCATTGATTGACTACAAATCACCCCCATGGAGGAAGGTAGGATACATAAGCCTCAAGTCATCATCTCTGGGTGAAGCTGTTCCTGTAGGCAGAGAGCAATTCTCCAGAGAAGGCTAAAGCTGGGAGCCATTTGTCTGGGGACAAATGCAGCAACCAGTATAGGGAATCCAGCTGGACTCCAACAGCCTCCATGAAGGGCTGGCCTCTAACACAACAGCAGGAAAGAAATAAGATAGACATGATAAAAAGTCTCTGGAGGTGGCTAGAGGCTCTGGAGTTCCTTCCAGCTACCTGTTACTAGAGAGTGCATGGAAAGGGAATGGTCTCCACTCCAGTGGGTCTTTCTAAGCAGTCACAGTCAGGATGTTTGGGCTCAAAAAAAAAACCAACCCAATATGACAATGTCACTGAGAACCACAACTTGTGACCCTGCTATCAAACACTGGTCTGAGAGACCTGAGAGCTTCATTTAATCCTCACAACAACCCTATGAGTAAGGTGTTATTACATATCATCCCCATTTTATAGATGGTTTGACTGAGGCCCAGAGAGGTTTATTAATTTTCCCAAGTTACACAGTTGAAAGTTATAGAGGCAGGATTTAAACCCAGGTGGTGTGATTCACGAAGGTAACACCACCACTCTACTGTCCCTGGACACTCCTATAGCGGGTTGGGATGAGGAGTTTAATAAGTGTAGCCAAGTGCTAGAAGATAGGAGACCACCCTGGATGCTTTTAGAAGAGTGTTTTTATAAACCTTTGCATACATCAGACTCATCATTTAGTGACCATTACAGTACAGAGAATCCCAGGTCTCATCCTGATCCTACTGAATCAGAACCCAGAACTGGAGGGGCAGGTGGAAATCTATATACATTTAAGTTCCCCGGGTGTTCTGACACAGGTGGTTCAGAGGCAATTCTGAAACCCCACAGTGATTCAGATGAAAAAGTGAAGGCCAGGCTCAAATCCTATCTTTTCCACTTATACCTGTGTGACCCTGGAAAAGTTCATTAACTTTTCTGCCTCAGTTTTTCTCACTCTAAAATAATAATACTTCCTTTGAGATTTCTGTGAAGTTTAAACTCTGAATCACTATACATATAATTCCATTTATATATATGAAAATTACCTATATGTATATCTTACGTATATAATATATAAGTAAACGTTAGAGAGGCTGGGTGCCGTGGCTCACGCCTATAATCCTAGCATTCTGGGAGGCCATGGTGGGAGAATCCCTTGAGCTCAGGAGTTCAAGACCAGCCTGAGCAAGAGCAAGACCCTGTCTCTACTAAAAATAAAAAAATTAGCTGGGCATTGTGGCAGGTGCCTGTAGTGCCAGCTACTTGGGAGGCTGAGGCAAGAGGATCACTTGAGCCCAGGAGTTGGAGGTTGCTGTGAGGTAGGCTGACACCCTGGCACTTTATCCCAAGCAACAGAGTGACACTCTGTCTCCAAAAAAACAAACAAAAAAAATTGATAAAGATCTGATAGACCTAACCATTGTAGGTAGGTATCTCTGGGGAGGGAAGTAAGGTGGTGGATAAAGCGTCTGGCGGATAGAAAGGGTATCCAACCCTTGGCCCAAGGGCTACATGCAGATTGTGTAAGGACTGTTTTGCTTATCTGTGCTTTCAGATATCATGAAAATTATGCATGAACCTTTTTTTTGCTCATCAGCTTTTGTTAGGGTTTGTGTATTTAATGTGTAGCCCAACACAACTCTTCTTCCAAAGTGCAGCAGAGAAGAAAAAGGGTTGGGCACCTCAATGTTAGTCTATGCATTAAATTTTTATTTTTTACAGAGGGAACATATTACAGTGTTACATATATAAAATTTAATCAAAAACAAAACAATTACATATAATTATCTAAACAGCGTGTCTGGCACACAGTAGGTGCTCAATTGACAGTAGCTGCTAGTAGTGATATCATTATCCACAAACATTTGTTCAGTGCCTATTCTGTGCGAGTTGTCATATTTAGTCTCAATCAGGAGGCAGAGAAGTACAAGACAATGTCCCTGCACTTACGCGTACAAAAAAATCCCCCAAATGCCCAATGGCAGTGTTTACTTTGGATCCAGTGAGTGCTATAGAAAATAAGGGCTTTAAAGAGTTGAAATGAGAGAGAGATCATTTCCAGCTGGCCTCTTCAGGGGAGGTGGGGTTTCAGTGAGGCGTTGAGAAAAGGGGAAGATTTCAATAGGCAGAGAAAGGGGGAAAGAACATTCCAGTGGCAGAAAAGAACTTGGTTCAAAGGGCAAAGGGGCTTAGTAGGCATGCGCAGAAGATGCTGAGTGGACTTTTGGCTTGGCATGGCTGGTCTGTGGGTGCAACAATGCGGGATCCCAGGCAGGCAGAGTGGGGCCTCGCAAGCACCAGCCTGCCCTCCCTCAACTGAAATAACACAATCTCTGGCTCCAAACCTTCCTGTGGTTGAAATGGCCTGAGGCCAACATCAGCTTTGTTAACAATTCTTGACCCTTGTGGACAGAGCCTAGAATTGGAAGCAAAGTAACCGCAGGGATTAAAAAAAATAATAATAAGTCGATCCTCTCCCTGAACTGCTCTGACCCAAGTGTACACGGTCTGCACCAGTGAGTTGTGGGTACAGAATGGAGGGGGTGTGTCTGGGTGCAATATGTGCATATGCACTCCACGACGTGTGGTAGGGTGACTGCTTCAGGAGTGTGGGTGTTGTAATGACACACAGTATTTCCTGTGATTGTGTGATACGCTGGGGTGAGTTACGAGTGTAGTGTGTGCTGAACACATTCCTGATGGCTAACTTTTGAGCAACTCCAGAGAGGGCAGAGGAAAACCGGCAGCTAGCAAAGTATCTACTCACAGAGCAGGCCAGCTGCCTCGGGTGGTCGGTACCAGGTGTCATGGGAGAGTGTGAGGTGGCACAGGCAGGCAGCATGAATATGAGGCCAGTTGTTCCAGCAGGGCATCGAGGCAGTCCAGAAGAAAGCCGGCAGCGTTTAAATCCCTGATGATACCAGAGCTTTTCCTTCATCAGCAAAGTGTAACACCACGCCGTGGATGTGCATTTGGCTGCCTGAAAAACACTCCTGCATCTTCTGAGCTCTGGTGCCTGTGTGTATATATACACAGTGTGTATATAGAGAGCTAGAGATAAACACTTTTTTAAAAAGTTAAAGCTTGATTAGCCGAACACCACGAGGTCCTGGAAAATTGAGTTTAAGAAAAATTTGGATAATTGGAACAGTGTATAATATCAAGAATGTTAAATACACAAGTCAGCTGAGCACAGAGAGTTTATGGCAAGCTCTGATTAAAACGAAGTTTCTGATAATCAAAGTTTTAATGGCAGAGGCTCATTTGAATTTTTTCTGTATAAAAGGGAGATTAGATATCGTGTGCACAGAATATCTTGTGATATTTTCCATTCTTTCCAACTCCACTTGGGTCACATAAATGCTTTTTTGATATTTATTCCACCAAAAGTACTCTATCCTTCAGTCTGCCCAAAAGTAGCCAACACAGGACTGGCTACAGATGTGTTTATCAGATTGCACTGCAAATTTGAGGAGAGGAAAAGTCTGCCTGTCGTCTAAGTAATTTCAAAATCAAAGCCATCCCCGGCTCACCAGAAACCTAAAGCAGCCAAGAGATAGGCCAAGTTTATAAACTTCCATAATATGTTTATTGCAAGGATGGCAATTACCCAATATCCCTGCCCTCCTGGGTCTTAGATCAGAATAGTTCCACAAAAAGAAATCTGTGTTTCACTGCATTTAACCAGTCATAATTCCAGATGTCTGTAATATTCCAATAACAGGCATGGGGGCAGGGAGCACGACAATGAAGCCACTGATAATTCTGTTACATTCTTATCCTATTCTACAGCGGTGGCGGTGGCGGTGGCAGCATGGCTAGAGTGGCTGCTTGTTCCTCCTCCTACTCTCCCCAGTGATCAGGTGGCATAGGAACAGTCATTGTATTCAGGGGTAATGGCTGTCCCCAGCCACAGGCAGTCTTTTCTGTCCACCTCTGGAAACCTGACACGTCACATCAGAGACATAATTTCTTAATGAAAAGGCTGGAGTGTACCTAATTTACACCAGGGTGGAAAACGCTGACAGGGCACAAAGGCCACTTGTTTCTGCTGTTGCAGGGAACACATGTGGGCCACATGAGTCAGGAAGGAATCAGACCAGCATGGCAGAGCAGTCTGCTGAGGGTTGCCTCCTTTTGCATTCCTATAAAGTGTTAAAGATATCATATCCACTGCATGTGTACAAGCCGGCTGATTCAGCCGTTCGTTGAAACACAAACTTGTGTGAGTTCAGTCCAAAGCAGGATTGTTGTCCAGAATTATCATTGGACAACAATCCTCCCTCTAGGGCGCTTTAGGCAAACGTTAAACTTCACAGCAACCCATTAAAAGGAAGCAACGTGCCCCTTTCACATGTGGGAAGAGCAGCACACAGGTTTTGCCTCCATGACACCTTAAAGCCAACAGAACAGGTTTTTTACCCCAGCAAAGTATGAGCCGCATAGGTGAACTTGACCTCAGACTTGGGTATGGTGCAGACAAAGAGGTCAGACCTTCTCCTGATCATCTTTTGGGGGCTGGAGGTGGGGGTCTTAACATTGGTATCTTTGTCCTCTAATCAACACTGAGTAAAGGGGTAACTATTGGAGCTGATCCGCGCGCTGCTGCTGGGTCTCGTGCTGCATGAGCTCGGGCCGGACACAGGCGTGCTGGGGAGCAGCTCCGGCTGGGGGTGGGCACCTAGCTGCTGATCCACGTGGGCCAGAGACTGCAGTGCAGCAGGACCATGCTGCTACAGACTCAGGGGTCCAGGACTTGGCATGGGCTCTCTCAGCTTAAGCCCTCAGGCCTCCCTAGGACCCCAGGCCAGCCTCTGCATTTGAAGTCCTGGCTCTCTTCAAGGCAGAGCCCTGCACAAATGAGTGAGCAGGGCCATTCCCAGGGTCCTTTAAAAAAAAGAGAGAGAGAGAAAATGAGGGGCAAGGGAAGTTTCTCCACTGGTCTCTAAGCCAGGAAGTCTCCAAGGTGGGGGAAACATATACCTTATGTGATACACATGATACACATCCTTTGTGTGATACTGTTAGGGGCTAAACTGTGTCCCTCCAAAACCCATATGTTCAAATCCTAAGCCCTAGGACCTCAGAAGGACACCTTATTTGGAAGAGGGCCTTTACAGAGATAATCAAGTTAAAATGAGATCATGAAGGTGGGCCCTAATCCAATATGACTTGGTGTCCTTATAAAATGGGAAAATTGGGACACAGACGTGCATAGAGAGAATATGATATGAAGAGACAGGGAAGACAAGCCAAGGAGAGTCTGGGACAGATCCTTCCCTCCCAGCCCTCAGAAAGAACCAACCCTGCTGGCACGTGGATTTTAAACTTCTGGTCTCTAGAGCTGAGAGATGATACATCTGTTGTTTAAGCCACCTGGTCTATGGTACTTTGTTAGAAGCTTCAACAAACAAATACAGGTAGGAAGAAATTGTCAGAACCTCAGAAATTCCACTTATATCACTGTAGAAGAGTGAAATATTGATCCAAATTTGTCACTCACCTGAAATAAAATGAATGCCCTTTGCTGTGTCACATTGCAGTGCCTCCCGCTCTGGGTAGCATAAACTTCCCAGCCCCAGTAACACTGAGCTTGCCTATGTACCTTGCTTTGACCAATGGAATATGAGCAGATGTGCTTGTGAGCAGGCATTTTTAAATGTGTTGCTCTCCATCACCAGGAGAACAACATGTCCTGGGTAGCTGTGGTCACATCAGTCTGGGCTCCAGACCTATACCAAACTTGCAATCTAGAACTAAGCCCCACCAAGAGCAGCCAAACTCCCAGAGCCCTTCAGGACCACAAGCAAAGAAAAGAATACCTATCATTGTAAGCCACTGAGCTTTAGCATTTTTGTTATGCAGCATTATTGGAGCAATAGCTGACTATTACAGTTACCACCGTGAACCATGCAGATTGACCCTGGACCCTTATTCAGTCTGTCAGCACACAGCATCCAGTGTGGCAGGTAACCTGAGGGAAGGGTGGGAGGCCCAGAACTTGGAGGAGGCATTGACAGTATTCTCTCACATGATTTTTCACTTCCAGCAAATGGCCTGTTATGTGTACCATGTTGAGTAGATTTATGGATTATATTATCTAGCTCTAACTAAATGAATCATCACAAAATGAGCAAGGTGCTTAACACGGTTCCTCAAAGAAAACCGTGGCTTGAAGATAACACCATGGATGCAAGCACAGCGAGGAAGAAACTGGTGGGACTGACAGTTCTGTGAGTACAAGAGCTCTTTGAGCTGCATTATGAGTAATGAGGCCCATCTCACTGGATTTGGCAAGGTGTATGTCAAGAAGATAATTTGAAGGTAATTGTTGTTAGCAATGACCTTGTGATCTAGCAGAAAACAGCGCATGAATGTAATTTATAAATAAATATGCATATATAGTGGGGAGGGTGCTAAAAATGTTTCACTGTTGGGGTTGAGAACACTTCAAAGTCACTTGAAAGTGAGATCACCATGTCAAACTGATTTAACTTCTTGGGTGAATTGATTTTTTTTCCAGTGTTAAGGAATTTGTTATGGTGTTTATGCTGTTGTTGAAGGCTAAGAAAGACCTCTCCCCTACAAGCTAGCTTGCATTGTGTTGTCATCTTCACACTATTTCTAGAGCCAGAGGGAGAGAATGATGTCACAGAAAAAGTGAGCACACACCTTGGAAGTATCCAGAGCCCAGAGATAAGTGCTTTTTTCCCAGCTTCAGAAAGTCCTGAAAGGGCACACCCTTTGCTGCCACCAGTTCCAAAAGCACCATTTGGGCCATAGAGACCACAAGATGGGCCCCATTCTAAGCCAGGAACTCAGTTCTAACCCATGGGTTTCCTTTTTCCTCCCTTATGCAAATCCTGTTCAGGGCACTAGTCACTGGCAGCCAGAGTTTATGCCCAAATCCAATTAAACAAAAGTGTCAAATAATCCTAACAACTCCCTCCACCCCAGACATTTTTTTTTTTTTTTTTGAGACAGAGTCTCACTCTGGTGGCCTGGGTAGAGTGCCATGGTATCATAGCTCTCAGCAATCTCCAACTCTTAGACTCAAGTGATCCTCTTGCCTAAGCCTCTCAAGTAGCTAGAACTGCAGTTTCCCACCAGGGCTGTTTTTAGAGACAGGGTCTCACTCTTGCTCAGGCTGATTTTGAACTCCTGACCTCCAGCAATCCACCTGTCTCAGCCTCCCAGAGTGCTAGGATTACAGGTGTGAGCCACTGCACTGGCCCCACCCCAGAAATATCTTATCCCTTGAACCCCTGAGCTATGTTGTTTCTAGTTCCCCTACAAAGCTGAATCTGTTTTTGTCTTCAAGTAATTGTTGCTTATCTTTAAGCCTTTGGCTATCTTGGCTCAAGGACATGCCCAGGCCTCAGGGAGGTGAAAACCACACCTTATAGTCCTGTGAGAGTAGAACCCATTAAGGAAATGGGGTGCATGAATGTGGTCCTTATCCCCAGGTTTTTCCCTGGGCTGCTGCAGGTAAAAAGCAATTGTGTGGTTCCCAGTGGTGCAGAGAGCATTGTTTGGCTCTGAGGTCTCCATTATGAAAAATTCTCATCAAATTCCTGGGAAGCTTCCCCTACCTAAACATTTCTGTGAAAAGACTGGGACACAGAGAATGAGGAGAGTTGTACCAGTCAAGGTCCAAGCAGGAAAGCAGATTCTATGAATATTAGGGAGTAAGAGCTAGGTGTAGGAATAAGACCTCACCCGATTGTGGGACAGTCTGGTACAGGAAGGGTCTGAAAGGAAAAGCTGGGGGGGTCAGAGAAGAATCACTGGCCATCTCTCTTAAAGCCAGGCATGTCCAGCTCCATGAGTGGGGCCATACAGGGAACCTTGGGGGAGAAAGATGTCACGGTGGCCATGGTTCTGTGTCTGGTGGGGAGAATGGGGTGGTGGTGGCTTAGCCAGACTGGCAATTGGAGAAGAAGAGCTGAATGCAGAACAGAAGAGAATAAGAACCAGCTGGTACTTTCCGATACCTTTGTCTTTCATTGCATCTGACCAGGATGACCGAGGGAGGAATGATAGCTTGCTTCTCCTCCACCTTCCAAAGGCAGTGCAAATTTCTCTTCTGGCCATCTCAAACTGGGAAATATCACTCCGGATTAGCAAGGTGACAAAATACAAAACCCCCACAGGGCTCCAAGTCCCACACAGTGCCCCCTGTGGCTCTGTTATACAGCTAGTTTACGAGTGAAGACTGTGCTGTGCAAGTCCTCAGACTTTTCTTTATCCCAAGCTGGGCAGTTAGACTTGGCTCAAGAAGGAACAGACTGGCTCAGCACCCATAACACAGTGGTTACAGCACCAGCCATATACACTGAGGGTGGCAGGTTCAAACCCAGCCCGGGCCAACTAAACAACTGCAACAACAAAAAAAATAGCCAAGTGTTGTGGCGGGTGCCTGTGGTCCCAGCTACTTGGGAGGCTGAGGCAAGAGAATATCTTTTTTTCGAGACAGAGCCTCAAGCTGTCGCCCTGGGTAGAGTGCTGTGGCATCACAGCTCACAGCAATGTCCAACTCCTGGGCTAAAGTGATTATCCTGCCTCTACCTCCCAAGTAGCTGGGACTACAGGTGCCTGCCACAACGCACGGCTATTTTTTGGTTGCAGCCGTCATTGTTGTTTGGTGGGCCTGGGCTGGATTCAAACCCATCCGCTCAGGTGTATGTGGCTGGCACCTTAGCTGCTTGAGCCACAGGCACCGAGCCAAGACAATCTCTTAAGCCCAAGAGTTTGAGGTTGCTATGAGCTGTGATGCCACAGCACTCTACCCAGGGCAACATAGTGAGACTCTGTCTCAAAAAAAAAAAAAACAAACAAAGACGTAAGAGACTTTCACAGTGTAAAAGCTTCCAAACCTCACCTGCAGGTCAAACTTGACACTGTCCTTGGACCTGTCTGTCACTTAAAAAGGATGATTTTAACTTGAATGACTGACTCAAAGAGAGAGTAAAACAACTAAGGACCTGTGGCAGATTGTATTTTGCAAAGATGGTCACTGTTATGAACTGAACTGTATCCAAAGATTCATAGGTTGAAGCCCTAACCCTCAATGGGACTATATTTAGAAATGGAACCTATAAGGAGGCAGTTAAGGTTAAATGAGGTCATACAGGTGGGGTCTTGATCTGATGGGGCTGGGGTCCTTGTAAGAAAAGGAAGAGACAACAAAGGAATCACACTTTCCATGTGCACAAACAGGAAAGGCCCTGTGAAGATACAATGAGAAGGCCAGGAAGAGAAGCCTCCCAGACACCAACCCTGCTGCCACCTTGATCTTGGACCTACAGCCTCCAAAACTGTGAGAAATAAATATTTGTTGTTTAAGCCCCCTTGTCTGTGATATATTCTTATGGCAGCCCTAGCACACTAAGACAGCCACCACAATAACTCTCATCCCACAGGCTCTTCTTACAACATGACAATGACACTCCAATGACAATGACCCTTTTAGTGGTGGGGTCTATACCCACTCTTCTTGAATGTGAACAGGACTTTGCAACTGCCTCAATGAATAGAATACAGCAGAAGTTTCTGGAAGCAGTGGCTCACACCTGTAATCCTAAACTCTGGGAGGCAGAGGCAGGCAGATCCCTGAGCTCAGGAGTTTGAGACCAGCCTGAGCAAGAGCGAGATCCCATCTCTACTAAAGATAGAAAAAATTAGCCCTGTGTTGCAGGCTACTCCGGAGGCTGAGGCAGGAAGATTGCTTGAGCCTAAGAGTTTGAAGTTGCTTCGAGTTGCTTCCAGCTAGGCTGCTGGCACAGCACTCTAGCCTGGGACAACAGAGTTAGATTCTGTCTCAAAAAAAAAAAAAAAAAAACAAAAAAGCAGAAGTGAAGCTGTGTGACTTCCCAGGCTAGGTCATAAAAATGCCATGCATGTCTACCTGTCTCCCTTAGGACATTCACCCTTAGAATCCATGCTGCTAGGAAGCCAAGAAGCCGCATGGAGAGGCCACAGTTAACAATTCCTGCTGAGGTCCTATCAGACACCGGCATCAATAACAGCATTGTGTGAGATCAGCTGAAAGAGCCTTAGATGTTTCCAGTCCCCAGCTGTCAAGTACCCACAGCCTTTAAGCAACCCCAGAGGACATCCCATGGAGCAGAGACAAACTGGACCCACTGGCCTTGGCCAAATTGCAGATTTGGGAGCAAACTAAATGACAGATGTTGTTCAGAGACACTAATTTTGAGGTGGTTTATAGGTAACCAGAGCAGTGGTCTTCAGAGCAGAGGCATCCAGGAGACTAGCGGGGCGAGTGGAGTCGCTATACACCTGCTTTACCAGCTTGGCGGGATTGTGGTGATTTCATACCATCAAATTGAGCCAAACCTCCTGCATCAATGCCGTGCCACAGGCTGCCAGATGAGTGTTCCTCCAAAGATCACACCCACTTCAATGATTTCTATTCCTCTTCAGGCAGCACTGAAAGTCTTCCCAAGGAGATTTTTTTATTAATGTTGATCAAGCTCCGGACAGAGTTTAAAGAGGGCATATGTGCAGAAAGAAAATGGTAGGATTGGGAGGTTGAGCTGGAGGCTAGAATAATTAAAGGTTAAACTCCAGGTTTGCATTTGGTATTTATAGAATTTTCCATGCTTGATGTAAGGGTTTTAAAACCAGGCTGAGCAGGGAAGCTCTTTCAGCTCTGAAAGGAGGGAAAGGATTTTAGCACAAGGAATGGAGCCTGCCTGGTTCAAAGTTTTAAAAGGCAGCATAATTAAGCTGCTTTGTTGGTTCAAGTGATATTGTAAAGGTGATGGGGCTGGGACCGTAGGCTCTGCCAGCAAAACAAAGCCAAACAAAACACTTCGTTTCCATACGAGGCACCCAGGGCTGTCCACAGGGCCTCCCTGAGTCCTTTAAAGCTATTTTATGCCTCTGTGGCTCTCTGTTATTTGATGGAGCCTGAATGTCGCTTATGTCACCTGACATGAGCAGGTCAGCGTGACAGGCACATTTTGAGTGTTACCCAAAGATGCCCACGCAGGTGAAGGCAGAGATAGAGAGGGCCTAGCACCCAGCTAGCCTCGCAGCTGCTCACTAAGGCTGAATGCAAACTCATCGGAATGCACTTCTGCTTTTCTTTCCCAGTTTCTTCTCACTTCCTTTTTTCCCCCGCCTATTTTCAGCATTGAACTTCAGAGAAACTACTCTCTGTCTTTCAGCTTGTTATCTGTTTTCAGGACACAGTTGCTTCTGTGCGCTTTCCTGAAGCTTTGCAGGAGATGGGATAGAAGGAGGTCAGAGGAAGAGAGGTAAGGGATGTTGCGCTATGGGCTCAAACTGCTTCTCCCACGGAGAGTTTTCCAAATGTGCTCCACTCCAAGACTTTAAAAGACACTGAGAAGGCCTTTAAGAGCTTGTCTAAACTGGCCCTGCATTTCTTTCTGAAAATCAAGTCACTCAGCTGGACTATTAAGCAGCAATTGAGAAGGATGATTATAAAGACCTCGTGGCAAATTGGAAAAAGTGATGTGCTATACCATTAAATGAAATACTGAAATTCCAAACTGTGCCTGAGGAACCGTCACAGCAACATCAAAACCGGACAAGCAGCAGGAACTCAGCTATTACACACCCCACCCATGTTCACAACAGTGTTATTCACAATCACCAAGAGATGGAAGCAAAAGTTTCCATCAGGAGATGAATGGATAAACAAACCAGGATGGAACAGTACAATGGAATCTTTTTTTGAGACAAGAGTCTCAGTATATCACCCTCAGTAGAGTGCTGTGCTGTCACAGCTCACAGCAACCTCAAACTTTTTGGGGCTTAAGCAATTCTCTTGCCTCAACCTCCCAATTAGCTGGGACTACAGGTGCCCGCCACAACACCTGGCGATTTTTTTTGTTGTTGCAGTTGTTATTGTTGTTTAGCTGGCCCAGGTTGGGTTCGAACCTTCCAGCCTCGGTGCATATGGCTGGCACCATAATCACAGTGCTACGGGCACCAAACCCATTCAATGAAATATTATTGGACCTTGAAAAAGAAGGAAATTCTGACACATGCCTACAACATGGATGAACTTTGAGGACACTGTGCTAAGAGAAATAAGCCAGACACAAACGTGTAAATAATGTATGATTCCACTCATGAGGTTCCTGGAGTAGGCAGATTCACAAAGACAGAAAAGTAGAACAGCACCATGTCAGAGACTAAGAGAAGGGGCCAATAAGGGTTTAGTGCTCAGTGGGTGGAAAGTTCCCATTTGGGAAGATGAAAAGTTCTACTGATGAATGGTGGTGACGGTTGACAACATCGTGAGTGTACTTAATACCACTAAACTGTACATTTAAAATGGTTAAGATACTAAATGTTATGTTATGCATTTTTACAATAAGGAATTAATTTTTTTTAGAGAGAGAGAGACATTCTCACTTTGTTGCCCTCAGTAGAGTGCCGTGGCATCACCTCACAGCAACCTCAAACTCCTGGGCTTAAGTGATTCTCTTGCTTCAGCCTCCCAAGTAGCTGGGACTACAGGCGCCCACCACAATGCCTGGCTTTTATTGTTGTTGTTGTTGTTGTTGTTGTAGTTGTCATTGATTTTTGGCAGGCCTGGGTCAGGTTTGAACCCGCCAGTCCCAGTGTATGTGGCTGGCACCCTAGACACTGAGCTACAGCCGCCCAACAAAGGAATTAATTTTTAAAAAAGTACATCAGGCAGGCCATGTGCAGTGGCTCACACCTATAATCCTAGCACTCTGGGAGGCCAATGCAGGTGGATTGCCTGAGCTCAGGAGTTTGAGACCAGATCCAGCAAGAGCAAGACCCCATCTCTACTAAAAATAGAAAAATCAGCCAGGAGGATTGCTTGAGCTCAGGAGTTTGAGGTTGCAGTGAGTGCTGGTGATGCCACTGCACTTTACCTTGGGATGACAAAGCAAGATGCTGAAAAAGGAAGGAAGGGAGGGAGGGAGGGAAAAAAAGAAAGGAAGGAAGGAAGGAAGGAAGGAAGGAAGGAAGGAAGGAAGGAGAGGATCAGGCAGATTGGTGATTGCCAGGGGCTGGGAGAGAGAATAGGAAGTAACTGCTTCGTGGGTACAGTCTTATTTAGGGACAATGAAAATGTTTTGGATCTAAATAGAGGTGATAGTTGCACAATATTGTGAATAATTAAATCCCATTGAATTATTCACTTTAAAATAGTTAATTTTATATTATGTGAATTTTGCTTAATTTTTAAAACAGTGAATGAGGAAGAGATTAAAAGGGAATTAGGAAAAAGGAAAATTGTTTCACGTGTTACAACGATGGGACTATTGGTGAATTCATTTTGACTTCTGAAAATCTTGTTCAAACACAGTTTGAGCAATGTGTTTTTTAGGTGTTTAAGAAAAACCTATCAAGTAAAAACTCTACCATAAAAAACTGAGTGGAGTGATACAGCAAAACCTTTTACCTTTTCGTAAGACTTGTGGGGCAAGAATTTACCAAGAGAAAAATTGTAAGGAAAGAGAAAGTGAGGATATTGTTTGTCACTTTTTAATACATATTATGTGTCATATGTTAATATATTAATAATAAAGAATATAAGAGATGATCGCAATGTGTCCTCACCAATCAATCAAGTATATATATTTAGTGTCCATGGTTGTTCTCAACATGATCTTGGGACCCTAAAAGAGGTTGGAGATGGCCCTTGTCCTTGTGAAGTGATACCAGAGGGCTGAATTGTGCGATGCTGACTATGAGCCCATGAAGTCAGAGAAGAGAAGTCACAAAGAGAAATGGGGACACATCATCTGAACTTAGAGGAATGAGCAGGGTTTGGACAGGCAGAAGGGAGAGAAGGGTCCTTCTAGGTATAAGGAGACTGGGATGGGGGACAGGAACACTGGTGCCTTTGATCAGGGGAACAGAAAGGAGAGCCAGGAGGTGTGTGGTGAGAGAGAGAAACAGTGCCGAGCTCGGCTTCTGAAGTGAGAACGAGAGCCCTGTTTTCAGAAATTTACTCTGCCAAAACGACAGTAGGCCCTGGATCCTTTGCATTTTTAGCCAGAGGACCAAGACAGGCCACAATATAGCCAGAGCCCCCAGCCCTGACATGATTACAGTAGCAGCAGGGAGCAATTTTGGAAACGCTGTTCTTTCATTGATGGTTTATAGAGTTGCTCATCCCCAAAGGGAACACTTTTGGAGAATAATAGTATGTCTGGTTAAAGATGGAGGACTGAACACGTGCATCCATTTCTTTGCTTCATTCGAAAGCTTCATTAAAGTAATAGTAAAGGGATTTTTTAAGAGCATTCACTGGCAGGTGCAAAGAGAGCAGGAAAGGAGAAAATAGCCCAGAGCTTTGGAAGCTGGAACATAGAAGGCTGCATGATGACTAACATAGAGCAGGGCTGAGAAAGATGAATCTGAAGCCGGCCTGGGGGCTAGCAAAAACTTACTGCATCGCCAAATCCCTCCTCCCCTTCCAAAGACTGAGAAGTGCAACAGGTACTTCTGGAAGTGAAGGAGGATCCAGGACTGAAAAATGGCAGAGTCGATTGAAAGTCTATTTAAGCAGCCATCAGACATCCAGATGCCATTGCCTATTCTGGGCACCTGAGGGACTGTCCCTCGATCCTCATGCCTCCTCCCCACCCCCGAGAAAAGACTGGACTTTTATTATCTGGAGAGGGTCTTGGGATAGAGATACCAGGGATAGTTGAGGGTAGGATGCCCAAATGGAAACAGAGAGATTAGGTGTAAATTCTCATATTGCATATTATGCCCCAGCCAAGCTCTCTTGCCCACTTAACTCCTAGAAATTTGACATTCAGACTTAGACTCTCACAAAAGAAGATTGAATACTAACATTAGAGATTTTCCAATGAAAACACTTGACCAGATCAGCTGTGGTTATCAAGCTTGAGGCTGCATTAGAAGCCTCTAGAAGGTTTGTTAAAAAACACAAACTGGGGCTCGGCGCCTGTGGCTCAAGCAGCTAAGGTGCCAGCCACATACACCTGAGCTGGCGGGTTCAAATCCAGCCCAGACCCGCCAAATAACAATGACGGCTGCACCCCAAAAATGGCTGGGTGTTGTGGCGGGCGGCTGTAGTCCCAGCTACTTGGGAGGCAGAGGTAAGAGAATCGCTTGAGCCCGGGAGTTGGAGGTTGTTGTGAGCTGTGATGCCACAGCACTCTACCCAGGGCGACAGCTTTAGACTGGGTCCCCCTAAAAAAAAAAAAAAAAAAAAAAACACAAACTGGGCTTGGCGCCCGTAGCACAGTGGTTATGGCACCAGCCACATACACCGAGGCTGGTGGGTTCCAACCCAGTCCAGGCCAGGCAAACAACAATGACAACTGGAACAAAAAAATAGCTGGGCGCTGTGGTGGGTGTGCCTGTAGTCCCGGCTACTTGGGAGGCTGAGGCAAGAGAATTGCTTAAGCCCAAGAGTTTGAGGTTGCTGTGAGCTGTGACTGTAAGCTGTAAGACTGTCTCAAAACACACACACACACACACACACACAAAAAAAAAAAAAAAAAAAAAACGCAAAAAAACAAAAAAAAAAAACAAAACACACATTAAAACAAAACACAGCACACAAAACAAACTGCTGGGCCCTTGGTTTCTAATCCAGAAAATCTGGAGTAAGACCAGAGAATGTGCATTTCTTACTCATTCCCAGTTGATGCTGATGTTTCCAATCCAGGAACCACACTTTGAAAAGCTCTGCCCTGCTGTGAAGTCTGCAATTGGAAGCCTCATTCACACACACACAGCTTCTCTTCAGCTTCCAAGTGCCCTGTTGTAAAGTGTGGACAGATAACTAGGGATCACCAGGCATCTAAGGAAAACCTCTAACATGAATGACCAAGACTCAAACAAAAAGATAAAGAAACCTAGAGAAAATAGAGATTGTGTTGGGAAATATAGACTTTACACGCGCACGAACGCAGACACACACACACACACACACACACACACACCCCTAACCATAATGTCCCAGAAGAGGCATTATTTTCATAGCAATAAAAAGTAGCATTCAGGGAATAAAAAGGAACTTTCAGAGGATAAAAATGGAGCTATTAGAAATTTAAAACATGACGGTAGAAATGAAAAATTAAGTAGTAGGATTGGAATGTAAAGGTGGGAAAATTTCTCAGAAAAATGGAAAAAAGAAAAAGAGATAAGAAATAGAGTTTTTAAAAGAAATGTTTAGTCCAAACAAAAGTTTTAGGGAGAACAGAAAAATAGAGGGAAAGAAAATATTGAAGAACTAATTCAGGAAAATTTCTTATACCTGAAGGACACAAGTTTATAGATTGAAAAGACCATTGAGTACCTAATACAATGATTGAAAACAGACCCATATAGATGTATGTCATCATGAGCTTTCAGGACACTGGGGACAAAGATCCCCAAAGCATATATATGTGTGTGTGTGTGTGTGTGTGTGTGTGTGTGTGTGTGTGTGGTGTGTCCATAAAGTTTGTGTGCAATTTAAAATAGTGTATATATGTATACACACATACATACACACACATATTATATACACAAGTTCAAGAATCGAAATGGCTTTGGACTTCTCAACAGCAACATTAATTTGGGAGAAAATGGCAAAATGCCTTTAAAATTCTAAAAGAAAATGATTCAACTTAGAATTCTATATCCAGCCAAACTATCAGTTGAGTGTAGAAAAATGCTTCTCTGGCATGCAAGTCCCCCCCCTCCCAAATTGCTTCCTGTGCATCTTTTCTCAGAAAGCTACTGGGAAAGATTAGCTATCAAAATGTTAGGAAAAATCAGGAAGGAGGAAAATACGGGCTCCAGGAAATTGGGGATGCCACCCAAGATAGAGTCAGAGGAAATCTCCACAAGGAGGAAGGGACACCCCAGAAAGGCAGCTGCGCTCCAATCACAGGAAGCAACCAGCTCAGCTGGAGCTATTTAGAAGCCTCCTAGTAAGGTGTCTCCAGGAAGAGGAGTTGGTGTGTCGGGACGCAGTAAAATGAGTTCAGTTAAGCTGGGAGAGAATCTGGGCTACAGCGAACTTCTCAAACCCAGAAGCAGATAGAAAGTGGTAATAAAGCTCAGTAACTATACGCTGGCCTGAATTCAGATTTTCCATGCAAAGATGAAAAGGCCTGGCTCCCGCCTCTGCCTTCCTCCACCAGCAGCCACATCCCCATGCATATTCGGGAAGACAAAAATATCTAGGCCAATTTTACCATACTAAAAAAAGGGAAAAGAATCATCAAATTTCCAACTCCTCCATCATCATTTCAAATGGTGTCAGAGTCTCCCCAATATGAAATTCCATGTGTCCAAATCTGGACACGGTCATGTATAGAAGGGAAACTGGTGATTGACAATGTTGATTGTTTTATTGAACAAGAAGTTTCTGGGGTATAATTAGATGTTACAGATTCCGTTTTCATTTTTTATAGGGAAGCATTTTGCCATCACACCCTAGTGTGGCATGATATGTTTTCTGGCCAGGGATTTTTTTCACTCCTATTGTATCTTCTTCAGTGGTTTATTTGAAATTGAAATGACACCAAAATAGAGAGCAAGTGGTTCAACCATTTTCTCCCTACCCCTGTCTCAGGGCTGCAGTGCAGAGGCATGTTTGTCACCTTACAAATTTCCCTTCAGTGGAATTTGCCGCCTTTAATGATTTGCTTTACATATGGCAATCCTATTCAACAACTTTCATGGCATAAAATGTAGGACTCATCAGGATAGGAAAAGATCTTAACAGGGTAAAATAAATAACAAGTCCTGCCTATGGTCCAACAAATAAAACTCCACAAAATAATCTATCCCATCACTCTACGGTATAATCAAGAGTCCTCCAAAGGACACCAGAGCTTTTTGTCCCAGGCTTTGGCATCACCCTGCTTCCTGCCACTCACCATGCACCCAGCACCCATGGTGAACAGCTGCCCCAACACTCACTGTGAGCTCCTTCTGTAAGTCTGAAAGATCCTCTCCAACTTCCTAGCCATGCCCAACAAATCTCTTCTATCCAGATCAGGGGTCACTTTCTGACGGAGCCCATTGCTAGGTGACAGCCCCCATACCTATTCCCCCGGGGTACTCACTTACAGAAACACCCTTCTCCCAGAGTCCCAAAACTATTCACTGTTCATCTCCTCTTGGACTGTGGCCAAGGGAGGATGGAGAATGCAGATTATTCCTCTTGGAACCCGTGTAGCTAGAACAGAATCTGGCATGGAACAGTAGTTAATAAATACTTGTTGAATGAATGAATGACTAAAATGCATGAATGAATATGACCTAGGGGCTTTGTAAATGCCACATGAATTTATTGTGTTTTGTGACTGCCAAAAAATGCTAATACCAAAGACTTTGGCTATCCACAGAGGTTCATTGACAACTTTACGATATTTATTTCTCTCTTATTTTTTAGGATTAAAAATTATACATAAAGTTGTAATGTAAATATTGAGATTAATTCCTTTTTATTTGTAGATTAAAGTCAATGTGGATAGTCCCCATTTATGTTTGCCATGAGGATTGCCACTGATAAATGTCCTTATCTGGGCCATACAACAGTGAGTCGTGGTCACAGGTAGCACCTGTGTGACACCAAGAGAAAAGCTGGAAGCCCTCTCCCTTCTCCACCGTCAGCATATTGTGATGCATTGCAGCTTACAGGTGCCTAGTGATGTGGATCTACTGATCATATGACCTAGTTTTAACTCCCAAATGAGCCATAGGGCTTTAAAAGATTCCTGAAAAGAAACCATGTGTTAAAAATAATGCTAATAATACAAGCATGCCCGAACAAGATGGAGGCAGAGCAGATGTTTTGTATAGTATAAGCTCTTTGTCAACCACATTATGAGGTGAAAAACACCCATAATCTAATCAGATCTGAGATGAAGTCAGCCCTCAAATTGAAAAAAATCAAGAGACAATTTGAAACATGAGCTTCCAATCACTGCTATTTTAATGACAAGTCTGGCCTTGCGTGAACATCATATATGGGACTATCTGGTGAACGACAGGCGCCTCCAGAACGGAGTCCTTAACCATAAATAAATACATTGGATTACAAAGGAAAGCAATGACATCGAAATCATTAGCAAATTATTAAAACTAATTTGTAATGTAGAAATTTATGTGCTTCTTAATAAAATCATTAAATAACAAGATCCTGTAGCAGTCTAATAACCACAATCATTTCATGGTGCTGATGAGCATAAATAATGTTTCAAGGCATCTGCAACAATGGGAATGTGATTCCCACTGGGGACAAAGTCACAGGTACCGTTAATACTATAGTGGTTTGTTGCCTACATTCGTAATTGAAGGAAATGCTTCAAATGTATTTCAGTTAGAGGCTAAGAGAAAAGGAAGATGTCACTTTTCCTCCAAATCACAGACCCTGTGAATTCTCTCCTTGAATCTCAGGTTAAAACCCCCTCGTCTAGGCTTGGCACTTGTAGCTCAAGTGGCTAAGGTGCCAGCCACATACACCAGAGCTGGTGGGTTCAAATCCAGCCTTGGCCTGCCAAACAACAATGACAGCTATAACCAAAAAATGGCTGGGCGTTGTGGTGGGTGCCTGTAGTCCCAGCTACTTGAGAGGCGGAGGCAAGAGAATCGCTTGAGCCCAGGAGTTGGAGGTTGCTGTGAGCTGTGATGCCACAGTTCTCTACCCAGGGCAACAGCTTGAGGCTCTGTCTCAAAAAAAAAAAAAAAAACCTGGTCTAGAGCAAAGCGAGGGCTATTGGTCCTATCCCTTATAACCTCACTACCAGGTGTTCTGTTAAAAATCACTTTTTAAAAACTCATAGCCTGCCTCCAACTGAATCAGAAATCACACATAAAAACATTTATTACAAGCAGGCACAAAAACAGTTATGCAATCTGCTCTTGTAACTCGGTGAAGTTTCAAGTCTCTGCGACTAGGCATGCCAACAAGTATCTTCCGTGAAAGGTACACAGAACATAGATGTGACGATATTTAAGACGCAGGATTCAGCTAACCCTCCAGTTAGAACAGGCACAATGTCCTCTGTTGAGTGGCAGCCCACAGGAGTAAACACATCTGTAGCCTTGGGCACCACACCCCAGGGCATTTGGCCTGCCACATTCTTATAGTCCCTTCAGGCAATGGCAGAGGTGTTGGTACAGTGTTTCTAGTCAGTCTCCATGTCTTGAGTATCACTCTTTTTTTTTAGAGACAGAGTCTCACTTTGTCAGTGCCCTCGGTAGAGTGCTGTGGCGTCACAGCTCACAGTAATCTCCAGCTCTTGGGCTTAGGTAATTCCCTTGCCTCAGCCTCCCGAGTAGCTGGGACTATAGGCGCCTGCCACAAGGCCTGGCCATTTTTTTTGTTGCAGTTTGGCTGGGCTGGGTTTGAACCCGCCACCCTCAGTTTATGGGCCCAGTGCCCTACTCACTGAGCCACAGGCGCCACCCAGTATCACTCTTTTTATCATGAAAATTTACTTCTAACATTCCTTATGCCAATTGGTGAACCCTCTGTTAAATGTGAATTTAGATAGCTAAGGTGTTGTGATAGTGATCATTGGAGTGTGGGTTTCTGATTTGGGCTTTTCAGATACCCATTAAGAAGTCTTCATTAGGGTATTTCAAATATTAACCCACCTTTTCTACAGTGTAGATTAAATAAAAATACATACATATGTCACACTATCTATACCGAAATATTTGGTTATTTGTTGTGTCCCTCCCAATTTCTATGTTAAATCCCTCACCACCACCCCCAGTGTGACTGTATTTGGAGACAGGGCCTTTAGAGAGACATAATTAAAGTTAAATGAGTCATAAGGGTGAGGCCCTAATACAATAGGACTAGTGTCCTTATAAGAAAAGGAAGAGACACCAGAGAGATCTCTCTGTCCATGCACTCAGGAAAGACCATGTGAGGACATATTAAGAAGGCAGCTGTCTACAAAGCCAGGAGAGAGGCCTCAGCAGAAACCAAACATACCAAGACCTTGATCTTGGACCTTCAGCCTCCAAAACTATGAGAAAGTAAGTATTGCTTCAGTCACCCAGTCTGTGGTATTTTGTTATGGTAGCTGCAACCTACTAATTCATACTTTAAAGTACAGACACCATAATTGACACATATAACAAAAATAGCCATATATTCTCCCCCTCCCCCCCGAATTAGCTATCTTTTGCTGTATAACCATATTGCCACAAATTTAGCAGCTTAAAACAATCCACATTTCTGTACTTAAGGAATCCTACAGTTTAAGCTAACTCTACACACTTGATCTTAGCCAAAAGGCCGAGAAGCGATAGTTTAAGCTAACTCTACAGCTTAGATGAGTCTTCCACTTAGAATCTTGTAAGACCATAGTCAAAATGTTGGCTGGGGCTGGGGCTTCATCTAAGGCTCAACTGGAGAAGGATCTGCTTCCAAGATCACTGAAGTTGTTGGCAGATTTCAGTTCCTGTGGTTGTAGGACTGAGGACTTACTTTCTTACAGCTGTTGGCTAGAGGCTGTTCTTAGTTCCTTGAGGCCACATGTGATTTCCCAACATAGCTTCTTGCTTCCTCAAAGTCAGCAAAGGAGAGAGAGACTCCACTAAGATCATACTTTTATATAATGTATCCTCATAATCACGTATATACCATAACCTTTGTCATTTTCTATTTGTTGGAAGCAAGTCACAGGTTGTATCCATGCTCAAGAAGAGGGGACTATGCATGTGCATGAGTACCGGGAGGGCAATCACATGTTTACTTTAATGGCCTGTCCCACAAACTCTCTACCACCACCCCTTGAATCTGAGTTGGCCATGATACTTCCTTTGGCCAATAATGTATTAATAAATATGACTGAAGCAGTTGCTTTGGCTATTGGCCAAAGGAAGTATTGCCATTCTTGGAAACCTACTGACATGTGAATATGCCAGAGCTAGCCTGCTGAGAGACACACGGCTTGACCACCTCAGCTTCTAGTCAGCCAACCTCCAGATACGTAAGTGAGACCCTCTGGGGCCAATTAGTTGCAGATAACCTGCTAACTGTGCAGAGACACATGAAGGGGCTCAGGTGAGATCCATCAGCCTAGCCAGGTCCAAAAGAACCTTCCAGCAGAATTGTGAGCTAAATAAATGGTTGTTGTTTTAAGCCACTGATTTTAGAGGGATGGTCTGTTATGCAGGAATAGGTAACTGATACAGTTTAAGCTAACTGGAGTTGTATATTTTACAGGCAACTAAACCAATCCAGGTCACATGCCTATCTCAGAAACTGCCATTGTGACCAAGGGAACGTAATGCTTTGGCCAAACCAGGATGCATGGCTCATCCTAAGAATTAGAGCAGAAATAGATTGCAGCCAAACCATGTAAACTGAGATGGAGGAAGGGTGGTATCCTAGAGGAAAATTAAGGGACCATGGCAGTTTCTAAGTATGGTCCAAATTCCTTAACACCTCTCCCATCAAGAGGTCAGGTCTATGTCTTCTGCTGTTATGAATGAATTACACCCCCCAAAATTCATATGTTGAAGTCCTAACTCCCAATGTGGTTGTATTTGGAAATAGGGCCTTTAGGGAAATAATTAAGGTCAAACATTTAAGGTGAAAACAATAGAACTTTACATCTATAGAAGGTTTTCTGCAAGGTGTGGCCCCTAGCCATATGCTGCTACCACAATTTCCTTCCTGGCTAAAATGGCAGGCTTCCTGGCTACATAAATATTTACAGCCACATGAGGCTCCACAGTCAGAAAGGTCCTGTGTATTTGTTTTTTGCTTGTTTGTTTGTTTGTTTTTGAGACAAACTCTCACTTTGGCACCCTGACTAGAGTGCCATGGCATTATAGCTCCCAGCAACCTCAAGTTTGTGAGCTTAAGTGATCCTCTTGCCTCCGTTTTTCTGTTTTTAGTGGAGGCAAGGTTTTGCTCTTGCTCAGGCTGGTCTTGAACTCCTGAGTGCAAGCGATCCACCTGCCTCAGCCTCCTAGAGTGCTAGGATTACAGATCTAGCCCAGGCCCTATGTTTAATCCTCTGCTGTCACCATATTGACATTCTTTGTTGCTTGTTTGCTTTCTTTTTTTTATTTTTAGTTGTTAAATCATAGCTATGTACATTGGTCCAATCACCTGTACCCATTCTAAGATGCACCATATATGTGGCCCCACCCATCACCCTCCCTCCACTAAAACCTCCCCCCTCCCTTCCCCTTCCTTGGCCATTTCCCCATAGTCTTGTGGTATAGTCGGGTTATAGCCTTCATGTGAAAGCTATAATTTAGCTTCATAGTAGGGCTGAGTACATTGGATACTTTTTCTTCCATTCCTGAGATACTTTGCTAAGAAGTAGCAGCTCCATCCATGTAAACATGAAAGAGGTGAAGTCTCCATCTCGGGTCTTTTTCTTAGCTCACTCTGAAATGTTCACTGACTGCCTCCGTGTGCCCGGTAGGGCTGGGACTTACACGGGACCTGGGTCCTCTCCTCAGAAGGTTTATTCTATCTCTGGAGGTGGGATGGGAAGTAAGGAAAAAGCAAATGTTCCACCACAGAGGGGACAAAGCGATCAGATGACTGTCAGGGGAAAGGGTGTTGAGCAGGGAGGGTCTGTGTCCCAGCAGGATGACTTTCCTGGACCTACTGGAGGAGGCAGCGTTTACTGTCACGCAGCGTTCACACTGAAAGGGAACTGCAGGGATCATGGTCTAACCTCAGGATGGGGAGGCAAGTGAAGGAAAATGGAAGGCTGAGCATTTTGGCTGCCATTATTCAGCTCACACAAGATAGCTGCAATTCATTTGATTCCCGGAACGATCCATTTCGTCTAGAAAGCGGTTAATTAATTGCATTTGTACAGACCAGGAAACTGAGCTGCTGAGAGGTGAAGCGACAGTAAGTGATGCTTCTGGAGAGCCCAGGGTCGCTCAGATGCCACAGCCCTTCTTTCTGCTTCTGTCCTCCTTCCCATCTCTCCATCCGTCCACAGTCAGGACAAGTTGTGATACACGGAGAACCTGGTGATGAAGAGAACTGTGTGGCCATCCTGCCCACCGTGTTAATCCGTCCAGGTGATCTCTGCCTGTCCTTTGCCTTTGAGCTATTTCAAAGTTCTGCTAAGTTGCAGAAAACTGATAGCCGTGATTCCTGAACCTTCGATTCTTGATTGTAGAAAATGAACCTTGTGTCAGGTGGAATGCGGTGGGAGACTGGGAACAGTGCAGGATTCAGCAGAACCTCATCTCAGATTGGATGAGGCCGATCCGTTCCCCTGTCCTGTGGTGTCGCCTTGGAACCTGCTGTGAGATAACACTGGCTCTTTCACTAAGGGAATCAATAAAAACTTTGACATGTGTTCAATTTCTGTTTAAGAGTCATATTTTTACTTTAAAAAATTATCTGTCCCATCACTTACTATGCCTCCCAAAGTAAGAGTGGGTGGGGTTTTGATGAATTTGGGGAAAGAGGGTAGAAAGAGGGGACAGATGGAAAGGGGAGTGTGAGTCGGGCAATGTGCCTGCCCCTGGGTGTGATTTCCACTCCCCTCTGCCCAGCTCTATATCCAGGAGGCTCCTTCACTGGCCTGGTGCTGGCCACACAGTTTCCTCTCTGTGTAGCCTCAGATGGAGGCCTGGGCACAACTTCTCTCTTGCTGCTCCCAAGATGTTCCGTCCACTGTGGGGTCCTGTCACACTCTTGCCCACTCCTTGACAAGTGACCCCTTCATTAGCTTCTTTTCAATTAAACCCTCAAGAAAGCCTTTTCTTTCCTTGGCAGGACCCTGATAGAAATAAGCAGAAAACACATGGGTGCATGTTTGGGACAGAAATGACATGAGAGTTTGGGCTGTGATAATCCTGGGAGAGTTGGGGAGCCTTGAGGTCAGGATCAGGGACAGGACTGACACTTAATTCCTAAGGTCAGAGGGGGACTTTGAAGTTACTCTTCTTTTATTTTTTCCTTCTCTCGAGAGGGAAATGGGTCAGAGCTGTCCATTAGGAAGATTAATGTGGCAGCAATTTACAAGATAAATTGAGATATGGAAAGATCAGAACGAGACTGGAACTAAGAAGCCTATTAAGAGACAGTCACCGTGGAGTTGGTGCAGGATCATTCAGGCCTGAATTTGGGTGGTAGCTGTGGGAATGCCAAAAAACGGGGAGGTTTAAGGGACGCTGGGCAGGAGGGTTCATGGGGTCAGTAACTGGTGAGGTGTAAGGAGAGGAAAGAGATAAAGATAAACTTAGGAGGTTCAAAGAAATGGAGTAGTGTTAATTTGGAAATCAGGAGGCAGAGAAAGTTTTAGGGGGACGCCATGAGGTTTGTTTTGGATGTATTTATTTTGAGATAGGTGATGGACTGACCTGTGTCCTCCCTAAAAAGATAATATTGACGTCTCTATCCTTAGGACTTCAGAATGTGACCTTCTTTGGAAATATGTCTTCACAGAGGTAATCAAGGTAAAGAGGTCTAATGACCATCACGGGAGGCCTCTTCTCCCGTGTGACTGGTGTCCAGATACACACAGATGGAACATTATACGAAGACACGCAGGAAGAGCCCCTGTGATGTCTGGAGACCTCAAAGGCTGCCGGAGGCCAGGGAGGAGGGCCTGGGACAGATTCTCCTTCCCACCCTCGGAAGGAACCAACCCAGCCTGAGCCTTGAGCTCAGTTTTCTTGCCTGCACAACTGTGAGACACATTTCTGTTGCTTTAAGCCACCCAGGCTGATGAGCCCTAGGAAACGAATTCAAGGTGAAAAGCTACAAGTGTGGAGGTGGACCGGACGCTTCTGATGTGGGATGAGAAGATCTCGGAGATGGAGAAGGTAGAGAACTTAGCAGCAAAGGCTGAGAGGGAGGTGTTGGAGGACACCTCTGCCTGGAAAGGGACCCCGGCCTGCAGGAGACCCACATGTGAGAGTGTGGCAGTGAGCAGAGGCATGTGACGAGGATGATCTTTGCACCCCACATGCTGATGAAGAAGAGAGAAGAGGTGGAAGCTTGAGAGGGAAGGAAGAATGAAAGAAAGTTATGGATTCTTTTTTTTTTTTGTCATGGAGAGACCATAATGTAAAGTTGTAGGAGATGAGGGGTGATTGACGTAGCCAGGTCCTAGGTACAAAATGGGCTAAAGACCCCTTCCCATTCACCCCACCATTATTGGGCACATGTAATTAATGCATCCTCTCCTTTAGCAGATACCTACTCCTTACCCCTTCACGTAATTTGAGAGCACACACTGTTTTCATTTGACTTTGGTTTAGCTTTGCATAATTGCATTTCCTGCTGGGGACTTTTTTTTTTTTTTGCTTTATTGAGGAAACTTTATTTTTAAACAAACAATTTTATTTTTATGTGGCTATGTACTCACAATTTGAATATAAGAAATGACTATTTTTTACTTATTTATTTATTTTTTTTTTGTTAAATCATAGCTGTGTACATTAGTGCAATCCCCTGTACCCATTCTGAGATGCACCACAGATGTGGCCCAACCCATCACCCTCCCTCCACCAAAACCTCCCCCCTCCCTTCCCCTTCCTTGGCCCTTTCCCCATAGTCTTGTGCTATAGTTGGGTTATAGCTTTCATGTGAAAGCTATAATTTTCTGCTGGGGACTTTTTGATAAGTAATTAAAATGAGAGCTCTTTAGAGCTTCATAGGTTCTAAGCTGGGCGTGTTTTGTTTGGTTGTTGCTGGTGCTGATGATTAAATAATCCAGCTAGTCTTAAAGCAGGCATATCTCCTCAGGACAAGTGTGAGAAGTTCATATTGTTGGTGGCTTTCTTTTTTTCATAGCTGATGACTTAAAAGACCACAGGTCTTATATAGGTAATAATAAATAATTTTTAGCAAAGATCAACGTAGAATGAGGGTGATTTTCTGAAAGCTTGGGTCAGGGGAAAACATTGAAATATCTTAGGAAACAATAATTCTGCTGATAGAGGCCACTCTTGGCTTTCCTACTATGATGAGTAGCTGGCTAAGAAAATTTCAGTGATTTTTTAGAAAATTAGCGAATTATATTTTTGGCGTCCCCCCCCCCAGTTTTATGTAATTGGCACTATCTCGCATATATAATTTATAGCTTGTACAGGACTATTTAAAAGTTCTCAACAATATCTATGTTGCATTTAAGTGTGTAAATTCCACATTTATTTCATACTTAAAGCCAGTGGTTTAAAAGTAAAAGCTTTCAACAGATATCTGCACTTAACAGCAAAGCACGCATCTTAATCTCTGTAGTGCGCTGAATGAGTGCTTGCAGTTTCTTAAAAGATGATGATTATTATAAGGTCTGCTCAAAACTAGCCAGACCACATGCTTCCATGCATCAAACAAAATAATTAAGGCAAAATATGTCACCTTTTGCCCTAACAAATTAAATACAGTCCATCTTTTACCTACATAATACATATTATGTATATATGTATATAAGGGTATGCCAAATGTCAAAGCTATATATTCGTTAGCTTTTTAAAAACTTCCTTCAGCCAGTAATGTGCTGGGCGAAGTGTTCATCATTCTTCTCCTTGGTCTTGCCCAGCGTGTCTAGAGCTGCCTGAGCACCTCGCTGGACATGCAGGGGGCATCACGGGGTGAAGGTCAAAGTCTCCAGGTGTCACAGTAAAGTTTAGAACCAGCCCAGACGCCAGTGTAGCAATCCAAGCATTTCTAGATCTCCCTTCTTGGAAAATGAAACACTCTCTTATGCGAATGTGAAAGAGGATTTGAGAGTCGCAAGGAAGGCAGGGGTTGAACCCAATGATTTGGAGGCCTCTCTCTCGTCTGGGCCCCACTGTCTTTTCACCTGGGCGGGCTGCTTGTGGAGCTGGTCTGGAGAAGGGGACCTGAGGGGGAGGATAACGCTGCAGTGCAAATTGTCAGGTGGGGAGAAAGCTACTCAACTCTTCATATGGAGCGTTAAGGAACTGCCATATCTACTGCTGGTAGAACATTTCCTAGTTTTGATCCTGCAGGAGACATTTTCTATAGAACAGAATTTTGAAAATTACATGTCATTAGCAAGAAACATAGTTCATGTTACAATAAAAATACTGCTCTGGACAGCTAAGGCAGGGCCCGAATGTCAGTAGAGAATGGTACGGCGGTTTCACACACCAGTTTCATGTAGCCACACAGTAGAGATGGAACAGAAAGATCATTTCTTGGGCAAACTGGAGCTGAGAGTTTTGTAAGAGGGGCTGTGTATACGAATAACTCAGATGACTTATTAGGGCAGAGGAATGGACTTTAAAACCCCATGTAACCATGATAATGCCATTGCTCTCTAACACAAATAATAAAATCTGACCAACACAGAACCTGGTAAATAAATCAAGGGGAAGGACTTGCATAGCTTTGCACAAGGGAGAAAAATGAACAATGGCACCTCTTTTGCTTGTTGTTCAGACAATCAGGGGTAAGAACTTTGAATAATATAGCAGTACAACTTGTAAGAGCCCCGATACTGTAGATAAATGGAGTCTATTTTTAAGGTTAGATAAATTCTGACTATTTTTATGGGCAGGGAAAAATGATTGCTGAAATGTTTTTGATAAGATCCTTTTTATGCCATAAACTGAAATACTGGGAGCAGAACAAGTTTTCACATGAGTGAGGTGGAGAGAAGAAAAGTTGCTATACGTTGTAGGAGACCGAGGGTATGTTTTTATTTGAGTTTTGTATTAATAAGTGAAGCATTTTTTTTTCTTTAAAGAGACAGGGTTTCTCCGGCTTTTTGTGCTATCGTGTTCATGTATTTTATTCTGCATACACATATAGGCATTGAAACTCTGTATCAGGGGTTCTCAACCTTCCTAATGCTGCAAACCTTTAATATAGTCTAAAGGGGTCGCGACCCACAGGTTGAGAACCACTGCTGTATATGACTTCCTTTTCCTTCTTCTCTTTATTCCTCCCTCCTTCTCTTCCTCTTCTTTTTTTTTTTTTTTTGTTGCAGTTGGCTGGGGCTGGGTTTGATCCTGCCACCCTCTGTATACGGGGCTGGCACTCTACTCACTGAGCCACGGGCGCCGCCCCTTTTCTTTTGTTTTGAGCCAAGGTCTTGTTCTGTATCCCAGGCTGGAGTACAATGGCACGATCATAGCTTGCTGTAACCGGGAACTGGGCTCAAGCCCGCTGCCTTCCAAGTAACTGTGGGAGGACAGGTGTGTGCCACCATGCCCCACTAATAGTTTAAAATATTTTTATAGAGACAAGTCTCCCTGTGTTGCCCAGGCTGGACTTGAGCTCCAGGCCTTAAGCAATCTTCCTCCCTGGGCCTCCCATAGCGAGACATGACCTACTGTGCCTGGTATGTTACTGCTCTTTAAAGAGTCAGTATTCATTAGGTTTGCCTGGATGTTATATGCCATTAATTCCTTCCTGTGTTGCTGTGCTTACATCTGGGATAATTTTTTTTTTTTTTTTTTTTTTTATTTATTTTTTTATTGTGGAGAAGGGGCAGGGAAAGAAGGCGGGGGAAGAGGTGAGTGACAGGGTCGGGCCAGTGGCATGGTACCACATTGGCTGTATCTAGGTAGAGGCAGTTTCAG